>CANSGD010001269.1:0-265454 GCA_947645195.1 Patellifolia procumbens | reverse complement strand
AACTAATTAACCAAATCACACTCTACTCCACAAACATTAAACGTTGACGATTGATGAATTCTCAAATTAATTACTCAAAATTTGTAAACTAGAGTTTTTAAAATATGAAAAACATAATTGATCTGCTGATCGACGTCCGAAATTGGGTTGGGAGTTGGGACTCAGGATTTGTTCGCTTGTGATTTGCTTTACCTTTGCCTTCTTTTTGGATTCTATTACTGTCGTTCTCTTTCTTTCTTTTCTTTTTTTACTTTTACTATGTGGGCCCAGCTTCTGATACTGACATTATGCCTCTTCTCTTCCCACGTGGGCCCACCTCTGACCTTTCTCTCCCTTTCTTTCCTTTCTTTTTTCCCACTTTCTTATCTTCATGCGTGTTTATTTACCAAAGTGGGCCCCACTCCGACCTTTGTTCTCCCATATCCCCTCGACCCTTTTACTCTTATTTTTTTTAAAGTGGGGGGACAATGGATCCTACTTTATTCTCGCATGGGTCCACCACTGGTGGTGGTGGGTCCGGAAAAGTTAGGGACTTTGGTGTAACACAACGAATTCACACAATATTTGGAAAATCCACAAAGAGACCTGAGATTCTGAAGAAGAATAACAGAAAGTATATACTCCCAAATCAATGTCCTTTACTCGTTGGGAGAGTCGTGTTGAGAGTGTAAGAGCAATAAGATTGCAAATTTAAGATTTTAGAAGCTTTGCTTGAAGTTGCTGACAATGACAATGATTTTTCTATTAAACAAAGCCAAAAATCTTTAGCTAATAATGAGCTTGGTAATTTTGAGTTTATAGTTTCTATTGTCATTTGGTATGAATTGTTATATACTGTGAATTTAGTTAGAAAAAGTTGAAGTTAAAAGATATGCTTGTTGGTGTTGCCATTGAAGATATGAAGAAGTTGATTACATTTTGTAAGGAGTATAGAGAGAACGTTTTTTCTAATGCTCTTAGAGTTGCTAAAATATTGCAATTGATATGGATATTGATCCGATATTTCCTCAAAAGCGTCGAATTAAAGAAAAATGCAATTTATGAGAATGCAGATGATGAGAGTATACAATCAGCAGAGGAGTCTTATAGAGTTAATTTTTATAATTGCATCATAGATCAAGCAATTTTCTCACTTGATAGGAGGTTTGAACAACATGAACAATATGAAACTTTATTTGCTTTTCTATTTTATGCTGACAAATTGCATTCATTAGACGATTCAAGTTTAAAATCTTGTTGTTGTCGTTTGGCGGAGGCACTTAAGTATGGTGATAAACGTGATATTCATGAGTGTGATTTATATGTGGAGTTGAAGCTACTGCAAGAATTTTTGCCTAAAGAAAGTTGGGGTGCTTGAAATCTAAAGATTATAAAAAGTATTGATTGTGTTTCTCAATGCTATTATTCCTTACAGGATATTGTTGACCATTTCCATGACTGTAGCTAGTGCCGAAAGAAGCTTTTCAAAGTTGAAGTTGATCAAGACTTACTTGCGTAATTTTATGTCTCAATATAGGCTTAACTATAGTGGCAATCGAGAATGAGCATTTGGATAGAATTACTAATGAGAATCTGATTGATGAATTTGCTTCAGGAATGCTCGGAGGACAAGATTTTTCAAATGATCAAATATCGTATGAACTTTTGATATATGAAAGCTTTGTGGATTTTTTTTGTTGAATTCAAAAATTCATGTATATTTTGTCGTTGAGTTTTATAAAATGTGCCCATTGTTTAGGGGGGCCCTTTTTAGTCTTTACTCCGGGCCTCAAAAATGTACGAGATGGGACTGATGTTTAATACCTGCGGTGATTAACTATCAATATCAAATAAAGTAATTCATGTTCTCATGCAACATTTCTTAGAGCTATTAATTCTACCTTACCATTCCAAATTTGCACTTTTGAAATGCATCAAATATGCTCTTAATTTGATAAATTAACCCAATTATCTGATATGAAAACTGAAGCATCAAATGTAGTCCATCAAATCATAATGATGCTAAGGAAACCGTACCGAAAACCCAATACCACCATAAGACAAAAACAACAACAAATGATCCCATTAATGATATGCATAAATGAAATTAGGAATGCCTAAGTTATTATCAATCATCATTTTAATTGCGCTTGGGATTGAGTGTGATATAGCAAAATCTTAAAAAAAGGCGAGAAAGAAGAAGGGAAGAAGAAGAAGAAGTTGGGGTTTGAAATTTTTATTTGTGGTTGCTTTATTAGTTACTAGCCTAATATGCACGCGTGCGTGCGGACGTTACGTACAAAGTAACATGTGTACTTTAACTGCATTTCGAACTCATAAAAGTTGTCGATCGTAAGCTGTATATCTCAAAAATAATATGTCCCTAAAAAATCTCAATAACTTCATGAAATAATATGCAAGTAACAGAACACAATTTTTTGTAAACAAAAACATCTTAATAGGTTCATTATGTAAAACAAAGAAAGAAAATAAAGTTATAAAACTATGGGCTAAACTTTTTTAGTTTGTTTTATTCTTCTTTCCTACCCATACATTCTTCTTCCCAATCAACTTGTAGCACATAACCAACATTGTAATAATGTTCTGGATGGAATTCTCCAACCGGCAGAGGTAAGACCCATGAATATGCTTTGTATCCAAAAACTGAGTATAGGTTATCCATACTTGGAGTGCGTCCATTTGGCTGCATAAACATAAACAATTATATTTTATTTTACATGCAATACGGGCTAAAAGGGTTATTAGATTATTTATTTATAATAGATTAAGAACCTGTAAAAGTAATAATTTTATGTCAGTAGCTAAGCATCCCAAACACGTTGTGCAAGGTCATGAAGTATCGTGACTCTCAAAGTACCATTTAGGTCACATATGGTAAGTCGAATCAATAACCTGCTGATAAAATAAGATATCAAATTATAATTTACATAAAATCAATTTTAATAACTTATAGTATGAGTTTCATACCCCGGAATGAGTTCTAACATTTATAAGATTGCACGATAGACAATTTGAAACTCCTTTGAAAATGGAAACCTGGCTATAACAATAATGACTTGATTCATATATGAGATTATCAACATGTGCAATGTCTTCAAAGCCACGTGCATAAGCAAATAACTCTGCAATATTAGATTATTTACTTTTTTCATGGAATGAAATGTATCTAATCGGATCAGGGAGCATTAGAAATAGCAATAGATGATTGTAAAGAGAATGTAGTCGAACGAAACCATGGAACCCTTTTTTGCCCATTTCTCTAATTCATACCTGTAAATTTTATACTATTATTTTAGTTCAAATAGTAAGTAAGGTTATATATGTAACTTGTACATACCAAGTAGATAAGGTAGTTGTATGTTCATTAACTGGGTTAACATAAATCCAGGTATAACATCCTGTTGTAAGATTTGTACCTCGTTTTTTAAGAGTCACATAGAAAAATTATCACAAATATAAAATATTGAATTTATATAAAATTGGAGAAAATCAATATATGTATTTCGGTGATTTGCCATAAAAGCTCTTTATATGTAAACCATCTGCAATAATAATTGAGCAATCAGATCCAATAGTGTTTTCATCACCAACAACGTTAACAAAATCATTCCACAATGTTAATTTTGTAACTGTCAATTGTGGTTAAAAAGCATGAAATATTAAAACAAATAATTAAATCAATATAACTACAACTAATAAATAAGAACTCTTGTTTAAGAAAGGGCTTACGTTTTATCCATTATTGCTATTTCTCTTTTGACTGAATTTTCTCGAACACTCTTGATTGGCGAAACATATATGACTAATCCATAATATCTTAAAATCATTAATAATTTCTAATTAAAATAGATTGTTTTAAGATAAGTAAGTTTAAGTAAATATTAGTGAAATGTAAGAAAATTACCAAAAACTCTGTCAATACGATTCACATGAATGTGGAGCCGGTTCAAAGAAACTTAACTTGCAGTAGAATGTAGGTATTGCAATGTCATCCTCCTCTTCACGGATAACATTAGTGTCTGCTAATATTATCATTTTTTCCCAATTTGGTGCAACATCAATTTTCTCATCAATGAAGGCTACTTGTACACCAAGAAGTATAAATATGTCCCTCTTCAAATCTTCCTCTATGAATTTATCTACATGAGGAGAGAATATAGTACATTGCATGACCTCGCCCTATCAAAAGGTAGACAATCAGTCGAGGAGTGTATAAACTAATTCAATCACAAATTTATGTAATTATGAAATTTACCTCAACATCGTCAAAAAGCATTTTCCATATTTGCTTAGTTGTTCCTCGATGGGTGTAATTAAAAATATCAGAGTTACGAACCAATCGAGCTCGTACGTTATACCGTCATACCCTGCAGGAAATAAATGCATAAAAGGTGGATAATGATACTCCATACTGTACAGTTGTAAAATAGAAAATATAAGTAAATGTAGTTTGATAATGAATAACACATTATATTTAAGGTACATCCTCAACATTACGTTAATTAAATGATAGATAAAATAATTAAATAGTGACGAAAACAAGACATATAAGGTAAGTAACAATTATATAGTGAGGTTAATAAGTAATTTGATTATAAACTACCTAAGTATGGATACAGTGCTAACATTCAACTATTGAAATAAGGGAGAAATCAAAAGATACACTATGCTCTTATTACAAAGTTCCTAAGACATAATTCAAACACTAAATCCTTATTCTAATCATTCGACAATAAAACTACTTTATATACAATATTTTTTTGTAAATACTCATGCCCCTTGAATTTTCCCTTTTTTACAATAAGTTTTGTTGTGTTCTCTGAAGATTCCGTGATAAAACCATATAGCTGCCCATGGCTGAATACATGATCCGGTAGGTAAATCGCTATATGGGGAATAGTTTTCCCTTGGGACTTGTTTATACTCAATGAAAAACTCAACTTTACCGGAAATTATTTTCTAACCATCTCAAATGGCAATTTTATATCTTCGGCAGTTTTCAAGGGCTTCTTGGCAATAATCTGTTGCCCCTAGAATGTCCAGTTCAGATCCCGACATCTTTAAAATGATCCTTTAATGAACGACAAAGAACCGTGTCCCATTGCAAAGACCATTTTTAGGATCAATACTTCTCAAGAGCATCGAAGGAACTCCGGGTTTCAAAGTGAGAGCATGAGGAGGCAACCCGGATGTTGCAATTGAATTTAAAACTCATGCTGATCCCAATTTTTGTTATCTTCAGGAACACTTTCAATCGAATAGTATGTTTTTCTTCTCCGAGAAATTCTGGACAACTTCATCATTTATCTTGTCAGCATCTTCCTTGAGGGGTGTGATGATTGCCCCACAAACCATATAACCCAGTCACCACATACGCTCGCTAAATTTGGAAAAATACGATCGACTAACTGTGCAATCGAGGTACCACCACTTCATGGTATGACCATATGGTTTGGCAATTTAATCATATGATCTGAATTAGTAGGTTCATTTCCGTTCCCAACAGAGAGTAAGAAAATAGCAAATGCATTGTCATATCAATATCATATTTTCTCTCAAATGCCAAACAGGAATGTGTTTCCACAAAGTGGACCTAACCAACGATGCGTCGATCATTTGAGCCTTGGTTCCATTTCGAACAACTGGTAAGACTTGTCTAAAATCTCCACCAAATACAATAATTTTCCCCCAAATGGCAAGTCATTCCCCATTAAATATTTGAGTGATCGATCAACAACTTCAAATTGATGTTTGTGTGTCATTGGAGCCTCATCCCATATGATTATGGCAGAGTGTTTTCAAAAAAATGGCAGTTTTAGAGCGTTTGGTGAAGGATCAAGATGATGAGCTATCATGTTTTAGTGGAAGTTGAAAAGTCAAGTGTGATGTTCTGCCTTGATGCAATAATGTAGCTGCAATTCCAAATGTCGCAGTGGAAATAGCTATTTCACCCCTACCTTTTCTGTAGCTAGTAGGGCTCTATATAGGAATGTTTTGCCAGTGCCCCGTGGACCATCAACGAAAAAGTGCCCCCAGTTTTTTAGAGAACTACATCCATTATTGTGTGTACGCAATTCGTTGGTCACTATTAAGAGTGTGTCAACACATTGCCAAGTCAGCTTCTGGAACTGGCAAGTGCACAGAAAGTACTCCTCCATGATTACAGGAAACTCATTGACGCCCTCGATATTTTCAGGTAAACATGGCAACTCTGTAGAGTCAGAAATTCTCTTTCTAAGCGGCCGCAATAGACAATCAAAGTCATAGAGAAGCTTGTGAGTCAGAACAACATCATTACTTGACATATTTGAGGAAGGATAGTCCTCAACCATGTTGGAGAAAGCTCATGTCCCACAGAGCACGTAATCTTGTTGGTTGACAATATATCAATATGGTTGCAAACACTCTCCGTAATGATGATGGTATTCTTACACAAGATGTATTTCTAAAAGACACTGACGAATGCTTTCGTGACTTTCAATTAGAACAAGGGAATTCGCAGCGCTCTAAATGTTGGTTGTGTGACACCATCAAAGTTCTTAGATCTTCAAACGAGTGAGGACCCCTGACATGATTGAGCATCAACCTCATATAAAAAATCTTTCTTCTTCTAATGAAGAAGCTAAGCATATAGTCGACCCATAACTCGTTATTTGCTTCTCCTTCGCTGCCATTCGCATGTAGTTGATCTGTAATGCTCTCTAGGAATTCCCTATACAGATATCTTCCGCACGTACATCAATTGCATTTGTCTTGAAAAACTCGGTTAACATTGTTTTAGAGTTTCGAGGGTCTGCCAATATGCTTGAGATTTCTCGGTTCCCTTCAAACCTCACTTGATCATGTTCGGCAAATGCACTTGCAAGCGATCTACAGATGGACAATTCGAGTCAACGGAAATTTATAAAATTTCCAAAAAGCTTCAGGTGCACAAATCCTCTCGCATCGACATACTGAGCTATCTTATCACAGTTATGGACTTCCATGGACACCTTATCTGAAGCCTTATGTATGTACTTATACAAATATTTGATAGATTTAATGTTGCTACATATTTCTAAATTAATGTGACAATCGTACTTCAAGAGAAGAAATGGATTGTATGGAACTACCCATCGATTATCAACATTTATCCAAGAATTATGTCGCATTGGTACGGGTGGACGATCTTGTCGGCGACGATATACAGGGTATGAGTCATTGCCTTTCAAAAGCTTATAGGAGGTCACCACTTTCGTCTTGGGTCTTTTCACGCCGTAGTATAAAAACCCGAAAAACAGGTAGGTCTCATCACAAGCATACCCCGAGCTCGTAAGCTCATGAGTTCCGGGCGGTCTTAGTTTAGTAATTTTATACCGCGACAACCATTGCCGTCTTGTCTTCTTTGCGATCAATGTTTCATTTGAAAATGGCTTAGGGAATCCTTTTGTACAACTCCCTTGTTTCATGCATGGGGATTGTTAATTTTGAACACCACATGGATTATGAATCATGTGTTTAAGAGCTTTATTGTGCAGTTCAGGTTCTTCTTTTTCATCAGGAATTTCTGCTCTAACGATTTGGTCATATTCATCCAGAGTGCTTAGCTTGTCATTTTGATCGAGGATCAGTAACATATGAACATGCGGAAGCCCCCGCTTTTGGAATTCAATTACATAAACATAAGCCACCACCTTTCCGAGGATAGCCATTCTAGAATATCCTTTTTAACTCTTCTAATTTAGCATGAAACACCCGTGTTAGTAGGTCCGGCCGATCATTTGACACTTTCCAGGCAATAATTCTGTTTGTATTTCTGACCAAGAAGGATTGCAAGTCATTGTCAAAAATAAATCTGGCTTGCCAAACTTTTGTACCAGGGCCATGGAATCTTAATACCTCTAGTGCATATCTCGAGGACTTCCTACTAATGAAGATGGTAGTATCGTTCTTCTACCAACGTTCTCTGGAGAAGAAAATAGAATGATAAAAAATTTAATGTTCATTTAAACAATTGCTTGAATTTCATAAGAAAGTTGATTTAGATAAATGAGTCTCAACCTGTGTTGTGCTCTCCAGCATTTAAAGAGTCCTCTAAACCTTCATATAAAGCAGCGCGTATCTTATCTTGATTGTATGCAATCCATCTCAAATTAGATGCTAGCATTTTTACACAAATTATCGATAACAAATTGCTGAAGTATACGACCACCTCTAAAGAGTAGAGAATCAAGATGTTCTTGCATCTGAAGAACATAATAATTGTTTTTATTAGAAATATTATAGGTAAAAAGTTGTAGGGAAATGAGACATACACATAAGAGTTATAGCAAAATGTGCACCTGGAACATATATGCATAAAACTCTCGGCATGTCAACTTTCTACCAGTGTTTGTGCGATTGTTCAAATTCCAACCATAAGAGCCGAAAGGAAATAATAGAGGATACTGTAATGGGTCATAATAACCTACAGTATCTTTAATGTACATCAAATTTCCATTGATAGACTCTATCAAAATATCTCGCTCTTTAAGTTAGCAACTTCATCTCCTCCAACGACAACGGGTGCCACTTAGGATGCTGATGGCATTGAATACTGATGATTGGTGGGAGATTGCTCTTTGATGACAAACATGCAGTCTTGTAAGTCACTACGTTGAGAAAGATGACGAAGATTATGGACAAAAGGGTTATGAGCATTAAGAATATGCTTGATTTTATCAATGATACTGATCCATAATGAAGAATTCTCAGCTCCTCGATTTTCATTTTCATGATCAGTGTCATAAATGTAGAGTTGAAGAAACCAAGGACGATCATTTGATGTTAAAGGTAAAAATCCACCGATGCGATGATAAATTGAACCTTGAGCACGAAATGTGTACACCCCTTGACGTGCATTTGCTAATTCATCATCGATATTTACTCCCATTGAAGTAAACGCAAATACATGGTTGTACTTACGACTGTTTTGTCTAAAATGAGCCCCATCATCTGACTGATCAGAAAAGAGTTCAAGTAACTCGGGGCACAAAGGATGATCAGGCAGATTGACCTTCCCATTTAAGCAACACAGTTCAGATGATTCACAATGGAAAAGGCGTGCTTCACAATGTGGACATGTTGTCATAGAAGGCAAATTGAATATAGGCACCCCTTGAGTCTCATGGTAATTTCTTGCACAATTTCGATAACCACGTCTTCCAACTTTCCAAACTCTTATATCATCAACGATATTGTTTGATATGTTATTGACGTTGGATGTAGTGTTATCCTCGATACTAATTTGGCCAGCTAAGAAAACTTCATTTTCTAAACCAACATCGTCTTGAATTTCCATTGCGTCTGACGCTGTGTGTAATATATTTACATTGGTTGTACTACTTTCTCCAATACAAAAGAATCGGTTGGGGAAGTTGTTTCGGTTCGTTGTATCTTCATTGGTACTACTATTTTCTCCACCAGAAAATGATTGATTTGGGCAAGTTGTTCTCATTTACAAAGTCCCCATATCTTTCATTAAACATCTGATTATGAGTTTCAATGTTTGATCGCATGTCGAGTGAACGTAGTTCACCAATGGGGTGTATTGCATGATAAAAAAGGTTTCATGTAGATCAGTCAACTAAACGATCATTTGTACATGATTAATGTAAGATAATTAACTTCACAAATCTTACAGTCATATCCTTCATGCCCATTCTGGACACTTTGATCAGAGTTATTAATGTCTGTCACGGGGCTTCTAACTTCCGTAGAGTTGAGAACGTCATCACGACTTCCACTCATGCAATGACCTTCTACGGAGGTTGTTTCTAGTTGACTGCTTTATGATGCAAGCGTATTTTCCGAAAATCTGCGCGAATATTTGGTTCGTCTTTGTGCGTTTTCACGACCGCTTTGTTGAGGAGTCAAGGATTGCCTCTGACATCTTTTCCTATCACTCCATTTCCTCCTTTGTCGTTGCATATCTTGATTTTCGTCTTCGTCCATTATGAAACGACACATGCGAATTTTAGTCGCATTACTATAACTTTGGGGTATTATTTCACTCAATTTCTTTTAGTTTTTTTATTTAAAAAAAGGAAAATTTGACAAGAACAGTCCAAACTATTAGCCATCTTCTATAAATAGGCAAAACTATTGATTATCCATGAACAGTCCAAACTATGACCTCCATCTTCTGAAAACAGTCTCGTTAACCTGTTTACCTGTTATAACAGGTAAAACTTAATTATTTTATTTTTTTCGATTTTAATTAACTTAAAAAAACAAATAAAAAACCAAGTCACCCCCGCCCCACTCCTTACCAGCCACCCTCACACCCACCCCCCTCCATAACCACCACCCGAACCCGCCCACCTCCATGCCCAGAACACTACTACAACCACCCAGATTACCATCAAAACCACCCAGAACACAACTGGAACCACCCAGACACCAGCGAAACCCCTTAAACACCACCGCAATCACCCAAAACACCACCGCAACCACCAAGAAAAACACCCTCACTCCATCGCAAACCCCTGCTTCTTCTTCCTGGTAGTATCATCAACAATACTATCATATTCATGGTTGCTTCTCTTCAAAACTTTAAACAAAGACTGAATTAATGAGCTTGACCTCCATTATCGAATCAGGGCCTTTCAACAAATGGATAGAACTCCTATCCGTCTCCAATATCAGCATCAGCAAATGGGTAAATCTCCTATTCGAAGCAATGCCTGCCACTCTCTTTATCCCAATCGATGACAACATCCTTCAACCTTTAATGGCGGCTCCTGCTCCTTTTATGTTTCGTTAACACATCGTTTCAAAGTGTTTGTATTTATCTAACCTTCGTCTCTTACCCGCTGGCGCTCAACCCCATACCTTTCTCCCTTATTTCATCACCATTAATTCACCACCAATTTCAGCATAATGGCGCATTACTCACGCTCCTCGATCTCTTCCGAAGTGAGCTTATTTCTGTTCATGGGGTTGAGGGTGTTCTTCACTTGGATTATGAACTAGATTAAGCGAGGAAAGGATTGAGAACGACGGATTTGTGCCAAGCAGGTATTTGTCGTGTTTGTTAACTGGATGTGGTAGATGTGGTGGTCTCTAGGAAGGGGGAGGTGGAGAGGAATGAAGGATGGGCTGCTGGGGTTTCATGGAGGGAGGACTCTGGAGAGAGAGAGAGTGGAGATGGGTGAGTGCTAGTGAAACAGAAGAAAAAAGGGGAAAAAGTTAAAATTCATTAAACGGTCACGTGCTAGTCACGTGACTTAAGTTTATCTTTTATAACAGGTAAACATGTCATTGGGACTATTTTCAGAAGACTAACGTGATAGTTTTGACTGCTCCTGGATTATCAATAGTTTGGCCTGTTTATAGAAGATGGCCAGTAGTTTGGACTGTTTTTGTCAATTTTTCCTTAAAAAAATTATTATGTTACTCTATGTTGATAATATTTGTTTATATACATAACCCATTTGTAATAACAATACTTAGATTCGTATAATATGTTGCACTTGATTTTGTAGTTTAGAATGTTAGTTATTTAAATTCCATATCAAGTATAGTATGTTTAGAATGTTAGTTATGTAAATTTTATAAGAGTTTAAGAATTAATGAGATTACTTTTAATTGAATTATCGTATAATTAATAATTTTATTCGATTCTACATCATTATAATTTACCGATATTTAATAATATATATTTACACCTATCTAATTATATTATTAGTTAAAATATTCTACTATTTTTTTATATTATTAATTTTATTATTATTGTTATTGAGAGTTTTATATTTAGTTATTTTAGTTTTATGCTATAATTCATAATAAAAATTATAATAAATTATTAAAATTACTTATAGAAATATAATTTAGTAATTATGTGTTTATAATTATTATCATGATTTTTATTATATTACTTATTATTAGTATTTTTTTATTATTTAACTACAGTAAGAAAGTTATATTGAGTCGAGTTCAGTTTAGTCCAAAAGAATAGAGAGAAAAAATAACAATAAATTTCATGCAATGGCAAATATTAAATAGAATAAGGTAAACAAAATTTTCAAATACACATAAGTGCACTAAATTTCATTCAATTGCAAATATGAAAATAGAAATTAATAAAATAATTCCAACTATACATATATTAAACTACTTATATATATTACAAACAATTAACATGTATTTTGTTTCATGAAAATACTATTTATTTTCACTTATTTGGATGAAACAATTAAAATAAATCCTAAATAAAATCCTTAAAACCACTTCCTTATTCTTTTAGTCTAATAACAAAACCCTAGAATCTCTTTCACTTCCCCAATTTCATACGATTGCATTTGGCTCTCTCTTTATTTGCCTTTCTTTCTATCTTTTTCTTTGTGATGTCTGTTCTGTTCTCTTCCAAGAGTCCAAACAGAAAATTAAACCATCTTTTGGCCAGCCATCTCTTGTTCACCTCAGTCAAAACCTGTCTTTCGCATCTCATTTACAAAACCCCATTCTTTTCTTCTTCATCTTCCAATCTTGATATGTTCATCCTTCTGCAAATCCAGATCTGCTTCGTCTGCATCAATGGCGACGACGACTTAAATTCCTCCGCCGCGGTCAATTATTCCATCGAAAGAGAGAAGAGAAGAGGCTGCTTGGCGGTGGTTGACTGGGCTGCTAGCGGTTCGTTTTGGTGCATGTATGCATGTCGATGCGATGCTCTACCGGTGGTGAGTGGTTGTTTTTGTTTTGCTTTGTTTGATTTTTCTACCTTTTAATTTATTTCTTTGATGTTTTGGGTTGTTTCTATGGTGGGTGTTATATAAAGTAAAAATCCGATTGCAAAATATAATAAAAAATATAAAGAATGGCATGAACTTGGCCATTGAAAGCATAGAAAACTGAATAATTAGGAAATTTTCGTTCTCTTCATGCCTTGATTTGATTATTTTTCTATTGTATCAAAGTTTTTCTCAGATTCAATTATTGTTGCAGAAGAAAAAGAGTCTGCAGTTTGAAGAAGCACATTGAAGAGCTTCGAGGTCTGTTTGTAGCTATAATTTTTCAATTACTTTTGCATAAAAAGAGTCTACCGACAGAAGGCCTCCTTCCCCACCATGTTCAAGTTCACCATTAATTGTTCTTCTTAAATTTGACAATCGACAGCCGCCGAGGTTGCTAACTTCCCCGCCATTGCTGAAACCTGGTATGATTTGTCTCTTCCACTCCATTTTTTTTAATCTTATTGTTTATTCTGCTTTCGATCATTGATGGTTGTTTTTATATTTTGTTTTCCTGGCAATAATTGGTATTACTATGTGTTAATTTACTTGAACTCCATTAATGGAGCTTAACTATAGTATTTCATTCGATTATAAAGTAATTCAATGCGAAAACAAAAACAAAGAAATGGAGAATGGTTTTTGTGTGCTCGCCTTTTCATTGATCCAAAGAGTGTGATATATACACAGGCCAGTAGCAACGCATGAATCTGGAAAGATAATATTTCTTGCCCCCATTTTCTCTCCTTCACACTTTGTATTACCTTCTATGATGATTTGGGTATCGGGTTTCTTCTGTTTATAATTATCTTTATAGATATTCAATTTTTTCTATGTTAGGTTCATATGCAATAACTATGTTTGATTCAAAATGTTGTAGTTTGATTATAAAGCTACTTCCATACACATTCATGGGTGAAGAAAAAATAATACTATTTACCTTTTTCAGTGTTTTGCTACTTGAAAGTGATTTTCCCGGTGCTCCTCTTGGTTTTTGGATATGTTGATTTTGAATGGTTGCCAAATCTACATCAATGAAAACACACCAAAACATGTTTTAGTCAAAGGATGGTAAATTTACATAAAATTCATAAATAAAAATATGAAAACTAAATAAGCGAGCAATAACCAATTCAATAACTATATTAGGTTCATATGCAATAACTATGTTTGATTCAATATGGTGTAGTTTGATTACCTTTTTCAGTGTTTTGCTACTTGAAAGTGATTTTCCCCGTGCTCCTCTTGGTTTTTGGATATGTTGATTTTGAATGGTTGCCAAAGCTACATCAACCAAAACATGTTTTAGTCAAAGGATGGTAAATTTACATAATATTCATAAATAAAAATATGAAAACTGAATATAGGAACTTAAGAAGTGTACGTAAGCAGGTAACCTCTTTGTTTAGTTGATGCTTTATATTTATGATGTGTTTGCAGGTAATGAAATGGAGAAGAGGAAGAAATGGAAGGGAGAAGAGGAAGAAATGGATTGGAAAAGAGGAAGAAAGACTGTCAGTTTATGGTATTCAGAATTCAGAAGTAGAAAGGAAGAAAGATTTTTCTTTTAAAGTTGAACGTTAGTTCATGGTATTCAGTTACCAATCCTAGGAATGTGTTGTAGTGGGTTCCTAGTTATTAGGTATTGTTTTGTTATTTTTTTCTTAATTAGAACGTGGGGTTAGTTATTAGGTATTGTTTTGTTATTTTTTTCTTAATTAGAACGTGGGGTAGGGGTTTTGTAAAGAAGGTGGGGTGGGGGTTTTGTAATTAGAACGTGAGTTTTTATTTTTCTTATTTTAGTTCTGGTTTTTGTAAAGAACGTAATTATTAATTAAATAACAAAGGGTAAATTGGGCAATACATTAAGTTTGGTGTCCCTCCCCTCTCCCTTACAGTATAGAGATTAGTTGGTTCTTAGATTTAATAGTCATATAATTTAAAATAGATTATGTAAACAATAACAAATGTGACACAATAATTGATGTCTAAATATTAAGGTGTATGGTTATGGGGTTCAAATCTTTATAGTAACATTTCTAGATAATGATATAAAAGTGATATGTTAGCACTCATAATGTGTAGTTGTCCAAAACGTATGAAGTGAGATCGATGGCAGGAGAGAAGGATTTAACATATTGAGATCAATCTCCTTCCCCTCTTTCAAGATCAAAACGATTGTTTTCTTTCTTTTTACTTCAAAAGAAGCTTTCCTTGCAACAACTGTTTGTTTTTAACGAATTCATCGAATTTTTATTTTAATCCGATTTGATTTCGATTTCCACAAGGGAAATATCCCTTCAAAGTAGAGAAAGAAAGGATAGTGCAACGCGCCCGAACGTTTATGAATAAGCTAGTAACGCAGTAAATTACTTTTAAGGGAAAAATCGAGTAGTTCGTACTTGGTCAATAATCAGAGAATGTCTATTAAAGCATAGCTTAACCCTCGTTGGGGTTCTTATGGGGTGGGAGCCTGCACACATTGCATTCAATCTTATTAAAAGTATGCCCTTGATGTCTTGTCTGAGGCGGGCATATTGGGTTGTAAGCCCATTGCCTATGGAACAAAATCATCGCACACAGGTAAGCACCGCTGAGGCTAGCTAATATCGTACCTCTCAGCAACACTCCCAAACGACACTTCTTCCCGTCACTACACTATTGTTGATAATTACTCACTCTGTTTCATTTTATTTGCTACATATGCTTTTTCTCTGTCTTCGAGACTCAACTTCAAAGATCAATATCTCAAATCAAGTATAGAAAAAAAATTAAAAGTTACCCCCCCGTTCTTTATTAATTACTACATTTCTCTTTTTACACTATTCATCCATCTCCCTTTAATCAACTATAATGATTTATGCACAAGGATAAACATAGTCATGTGGGATTTTGTTAGATTCGTTTGGGTATATAATTACTTCCTCCGTTTCAAAAAAATATTTACACTTCTTTGATTGCGGACTCCTAGGCACTTTTTGTTTGTGTGAGAGATTGTGGGGGTAAGATATGTGGTAGGAGAGAGATAAAAAGTTACCAAAAAAGGAAAAAGGAGAAGTGTAGTCATTAATTTGAAACTTCTTTAAATGGAAAGTGTAGCTATTTTTTTGAAACGGAGGAAGTAATTAAAATTAACTTTCTATAATTTTTAGTTGAACATAATGAGAGTTATTAACATTCAAAATTGTGCATTGAGAGACATAAAATTCTATATGTAGTGATTAATAAAGAATGGAGAAAGTATATATACATCACAAATTATCTAAAGGGCTGCCTAATTTTAATGTTAAAATTAGGCAGCCAGGCCCAATTAAATAGACAAGGCCCAAAGCATTAAATCAGTTCAAAGAGGCTTTCCTCAATTTCAGCTCCTGTGCCACGTCCTCTTTCTTCCTTCTTTAAAACCAGCTGCACTCCTCAAATTCACCAATAACGGCGCTCCTCAAATTCAGCTCCTGCGCCAAGTTCCTCAAGTTCATCAATTTCGGCGCGCAATAACGGTTTCTCTCGCTCGTCATCAACCTCAAGCTGCAAATGCAATATTTGTAAGCTTTATCTTCAAATCAGAAATTTGAATACCTCCATAGATACATTATATGAGTCTAACTCCATTAATTTCACTTCAACAATCTCTAGAGAGTTTAAAAATACTCTTTTTGTATGTAATTTGCTCTTAATTTCAGTGTTGTCGCAATAACGCAGCTCCTCTCTGGCTTCCTCCTGAAATTCATCAATTGCGCAATTAATTTGGTATCAACAGGATCAATTTGTGTTCAACAGCAAATTTGCTATCAACAATCTGTAGAGAGTTCAAAAATACTCTTTTTGTATGTAATTTGCTATCAATTTCATGTTTACACTTTTATGCTTGAACTCTATTCAATTCTTCCTGCATCCTTTTCTTTTTTGTTTTTATGAATGTATTTTGTTCTCTCTTATTGTAGATGGATACAATGTACGAAGGTTTTGAAGAATTTTTATTAGAGGATGCACAAAAGTCTGCTGAATTAGGTTCTTCTATAGGTGTGGAATCACCATTTGTTTCAAGGTTTGAAGAATTTTTGTTGGAGGCTGCACAAGATGAAGAATTGAATCCTGTAGAAAATTCAGATATTTCTATTGTTTCTGAGTCCAATGAATCAAGGTCCTTGGTTGTGCTTAGTATGTTGTCTTTTTAAAGTTTTTTACAGTGGTCCCTTTTTGGTTTATATTGGTGTCTTTTTAGAATAAATTGGTCACTTGATAAATTGTCATGATGTGGCAGGAGATGATGTTGTTGATGAGATTGATGTTAGTGTTAGTCTTCTTGGTGTGGAAAAGAAATCAATTGAGGAGATGTATGAGTTGTATCGTCTGCATTCCGGAGCATGGGGATTTAGTATTAGGAAGTACACATCTAGGGTTGGTACGGTAAAATGTGTGTTAATATGACTAAGGAAAAATACTTTGTTTGTTCATGCCATAGAAAACCAAATGGGAAAGGTGATTTGGTTTATGTTCCTGACGTTTTTGTTGGTGATGATGGGATTGAGAGGAAGCGTAAGCAGCGTAGGGTTACTGTTACGAAAACCAATTGTAATGCTATGATGAGAGTGAAGTTGAATGATAAGGGGATGTATGAAGTGATAGCTCATGTTCTTACACACAATCATGAGCTTACAAGGCCTGAGTGGCAACACTTCCGTCGTTCGGAGAAGTCTATTGGGAAAGGGAAAGCAAAAGAGATTATGGTGATGACAGAGGCTTCAATGAGACCTGCTGTCCAATAAAGTTATGAATGTCAGCAGTATGGTGGTCCAGAGCCCCTTGGGCACACTTCTCGTGACCACTTCAATTTCGTGAATAGGCTAAAGATGAAAGCAATTGAGGGAGGTGATGCACAGGCTGTTATAGATAGACTTAGCCAAAGGGCTGCTGAAGAAGCTGATTTTTTTTATAAGGTGAAGCTTGGCAACACAGGCAGATTATGTAACTTGTTTTGGCAGGATTCTATGATGAGGCTGAATTATGAGTTGTATGGGGATGATACTGTGTTTGACACCACCTACCGGACTAATAAGTATAATTTAATATGTGGTGCTTTTGTAGGAGTAAATAATCATTGGAAGAATGTGTTGTTTGCGTATTGTTTTGTGTCCGATGAGACAATTAAGTCTTTTATCTGGCTTTTTGATGTTTATAAGAAATCGATGGGAGGTGCTTCTCCTGTAACTATGTTTACAGATCAAGATCAAGCCATGAACAATGCACTTGCACAGGTAACTTTTTTGTATATTTTACTTTCCTTTTGTTATTTTGGTCTCTATATGGGTTTTGTTAGTCTCTATTAGTCTTATCCTGGTCTCTTTTTGAGGTTTAGAGGTTGTTAAATCTATATCTGTTGAATCTATTTATGTTGGCCCCTTAAAAGAATAAATGGTGTCTTATATATTTAAAAAAGTCTCTAATCAATCTGTTGTAACTAAAATGTCTTTTTCAGGTTTTTCCTAATACAAGGCATAGACTATGTCAGTGGCATATCCAACAAAATGCATTGAATCATTTTGGGACTCTGAAGAGTGATTCTACATTATTGATACTTTTAACAAGTGTCTTAGAGGTTGTTATGATAGTGATGAGTTTGAGAGTTGTTGGGAAGATATGATTGTAAAATAGGGTAGCAAGCGGATACATGGTTTCAGCGTTTATATGGCTTAAAGGATAAATGGTTCACGGCATTGAGCAAGGATTTCTTCTCGGCTGGAATTTTGTCTTCAAAATGTAGTGAAAGTACCAACAATGCAATGGGATTTCAGTCTTCCAAAACAACAAGTTTGTTTGATTTATATGGGATGTTCAACAACACTGTTCTAAGTTGGAGGAGCACTGAAACCAACGATGAGTTTAAGGATTCTAAATCAGTCCCAAAATCTTATTTACCTATGGTTGGCCTTCTTAAACATGCCGGTCAAATTTATACATCTACTCTATTTAGGCATTTTGAACAAGAGTTTGGATTTTCTATGGGTACTATTTCTATGTTGATGAATATGGAAGGTAGCACATTAGTGTATAAAGTTTGGCCCGAGAAGTATCCCCGACGACCTTACCAAGTAGTGTTTGATTGTTTGAACAATCTTATCTCTTGTTCATGTAGGGATTTTGAGGAGGTTGGGTTGTTGTGTTATCATTGCATTAGGGTGTTTCACATGCATTCGGTTGTTGAGATACCGTCCACATATATTTTAAAGCTTTGGACAAAGTTTGCAAAAATAGAAGTTTGGGACCGGTTGAAGCAAGAACGTATTGATATGTCATTGTTGAAGAAAGATCGCATCCCTTGGCGCTATCAAATGTGTAGGGTTTACAATAATCTTATCATGAGATGTGATGATAATGAAGAGGCAATAAAGATTGTGAAGAAGGGTTGTATGCGTGATCTTGGTGCTGTGGAGGCTTTGTTTTCTAAGCTCAATGTGGATGATTCAGAATCTCATTCTGTAGATGCTTCTATAGGAAGTTCTTCTGCTATTACAGTGCTTGATCCTCTTCAGTGCAAAACGAAGGTAAGAAATGTGAGGCCAAAATCAGGGATTGAGAAAAGTAAAAAGCAAGGTGGTAAATCTTCTAATGTTTCTAATGCAAATAAGGAGTTTGGCTCTTACACTCCTCCTGCTAGGTTGTTGTAGCTTCTGGAAAATATATAGTAGTCACATAAAGACTTTTGTTGGTGACATAATGGTTGTTCTTGGTCACTTTTTAATTTACAATAATTTTGGGAACCCATACATGTTATTGGAGTGAATTTTAATTGGCATATCATGGTCTCTATTGTAGCTTATGGAAAGATTATAGTAGTCAAATAATGAATTTTGTTGGTGACAGAATGGTTAATATTGGTCACATAAATTATTTAAATTTTTGTTATTTATTAAATATTATCTTGTAATTTTTTAATATTCACTAAATATACTAAAGTGGCCATCAATTAGCTTAAATTAAGTACTAAATGAATGTAAATAGTCAATTATTGAATTAAGCTAGTAACTAATATCAACTTCATTAAAGTAATCAGCATATAATAGATGACTAATTGGCATAAAATGGTAACTAATTGGCATATCATGGTCTCCAATTGACATATAACCTAAAGTTGAGCACCATTCAGCATAAGTTTTGCAAAATTACCAAGCAGTGCCAATACTTGTACTTCTATCAATTACATAAACTTCTACTTTTGTTCAATACTAACTAATCATCACTGTTAATGGTAACTAGTCAAAATGTTCAAACTATTTTCCTGGAGAGGTTCTAGTTGCTTGTTTGGTTTCCTTTTGCTTCGGGGGAGATGGTTTTTGCAGCTTCTGCAGGACTTGTGTGGCTGTGTTGGTTGATTCTTCGTTTCTTTTTGATCTCCTGTAAACTGTTTGATGAAGTGGTTGCTTGGCGAGAGGCTGATGCTGTTCTTTTGTCTGTGGTGGATCGTGGAGCCCAGGTATATTCAAGTCAAACGAAGGCATGTATGCAACTGTTTTCTTAGTGTTTTGTAGGAGCCTCTCGATTTCATCAATTTGCTTCAACACTTCTGGATTTTCCAACAGTTGAGTCATTGTTGGTGATCCATCTTGTGAAGTTTCAACGTTCTCTTTTGCACTCTTTTTGAGCTCCTCCAACCTTCTTGTGTGCATGTTGTAGCAAACATCTAGGTCATACCCCAACTTCAATCGAGCTTGGTCAAATGGCTGTGCAAAAAATAAAAGTCAAAAGTGAAATTTCATTAAACTGCGAGTTCATTTTAAGGGAAAACAAACTGATTCAAAATGGTTGCCAAAAACTAGTTACTTGATGAAATAAATTAAAGCAGCCCCTAAATGTACTAAATCAGTCCCTAATTGAAGTAAACAAGTCCCTAAAAATCCATCTGAAACCCTTGATCATCATCAACATAGAATAAACAACAACACCATCACCAACATTAATATCTTAATGCACTAAACTAGTCCCTAAATGAACTAAACTAGTCCCTAAAAGATATATGTATTCCACACCTCCAATTTAAACTTTTCTATTAAACATATACCAATATGTCAAATTGAGCATTTGAAAATAATATATCACAGTGTTCAAAGACTATAAATACTTACATCTCGTTTAGTTTTTTCAATTTCTTCATCAGTCATTGTTCCTTTCGGAAGCTTGATTATGATCACCCTTTCAGCAGAATTTGTGATTACCATTCCTTGGTTCTGACGACCTCCTAACTGCAGTGGTTGTTGACGTTGATGTTCAGCAAATTCGATGGTTGGTTGTGTTGCTGCATTTTCAGTTGTGGTCTGCTCCTTGGTGCTTATTGGGTAGGTTGTTATATCCCAGTCACCCATACCAAATCGTCCTCCATCAATTTGTTTTGCTGCCACTTCTTCCAACACAAGCCCTAGCAAATTATCATAAGTCCAGTGCTTGATTAGGGGGAGATTAGATTGGCGTTTACTTCCTTTCCAACGTTAACGGTGGAAGTACACAAGTTGAAGTATCAAGATGCACCCACCTACACTCTTTGCCTTTTTCTTGGTGCAAGCTGTTACCGCTTTTCCCAACTTTTCCAAAATATACTTGCACCAAGTTGCTCTTTGGGATTGTTGTCCCATCCAACAACGTCTTTGATATATCCATATCAACTTGGTTGTGTGCAGTAGGAGTGAGAAGCGTCGATAAGGCATACATGGCATAAAACCTTTTAGTTTTTTGTCCTCCTTCCGGGAGCTTCTTAATTTCTTCAGCAAGTTTGGACAACTTTATTTCTGTGTTGTCCGTACACCCTAGTTTCTCACGCCACATCTGTGTCGCCCAAGCATCAGGATTATCTCACTTGGCTAGCGAGTTTTGCACAACAAGGTCCCCGATTTTGGGCAACAAAAATATGTCATGGACATCATCTTCTATGACGTTACAACCTCTGGCAGCATCTACTGTAAACCAGTTGCTTGTTGCATTGTATTGCTTCACAAGCCAATCCACCATTCCTTGATAATATGCTCTCATGTTTACTTCAAGCATGCCCCCAAATCCTATGTTCCTCACATCCGTGATTTGATCAGTTGTGAGTTTCTGATTCAATGTGAACAATCCACTTGGAGAGCACTATGAAGCAATGAGAACTTCTCTAGCCCTGTAGATGAATTAGGAAAGCAGTAAGTAGATGAGTTTGAAACTTCAATGTAAATTGGATCCTAAATGACTTACAGTGGTCACCAATCAAGTTATATTAGGTACTAATGTATGGAAATCATCAATCAAGTTCCAAAAGGACTTACATAATAATTTACATTGAGTATGACTTAACTGGTTTCTAAATGACTTACAGTGGTCACCAATCAAGTTATACTAGGTACTAATGTATGAAAATCAACAATCAAGTTCCAACATGACTTACATAATAATTTACAGTGAATATGACTTAACTGGTTTCTAAATGACTTATAGTGGTCACCAATCAACTTATACTAGGTACTAATGTATGGAAATCATCAATCAAGTTCCAAAATGACTTACATAATAATTTACATTGAGTATGACTTAACTGTTAACTAAATGACTTATAGTGGTCACCAATCAAGTTATACTAGGTACTAATGTATGGAAATCATCAATCAAGTTCCAAAATGACTTACATAATAATTTACATTGAATATGACTTAACTGGTTTCTAAATGACTTACATTGGTCACCAATCAACTTATACTAGGTACTAATGTATGGATACTTTTAACATGTGATTGAAATTAGTGAAATTAGATTTTGGAGTATTAATTTATATATATGAAAAAGGAGTACTTAAAATGTAACTAACTTAGTATTAAAATGAGTAATTATATAATAATTTATAATGAAAATGAATTTAAAGTTACATATCTTACCTTGGTTTACGAATTTTTTTTGGAGATTCTTCATTGTGTTGTTGTTCCTCCTCTTCATCAAGTGCCTCCTCTTCATTAGTTTCATTTCTTGTTTTACGCCTTTTGGTACCCTTTTCTTTTGAACCCTTTTTCTATTTTTCGGGTTCCGTTCTTCTTCTTCTTGATGATATTCTTCCTCATTTTCTTCTGTGTTTGCCGTTTTCTTCCCCTTCGCTTGTGGCCTTTTTGCTGCTGTTTTTTTTCTTTTATTCTCCTGTTCTTCATCATCATTTCTCTCCTATTCTTCTTCATCATTACCCTTGTTTTGTTGCTCATTTCCTGGGTTTTCCTCCTGATCCTGATTCTCTTGGTTTCCCCGGTACTGTTTTGGTTTTCCTCCAAACTAGGTTGTAGTTTTCTTCGTACTGGTGGTCTTTTTGGCTTCTGCTTTTTCTCGGCCAACACTTTTTTCCTTTCCAATGCTGCCATTTTCTTCTTCTCATTCAGCTGTTGTGCTATAGTTTTGTAGTTATCATTGTTTTTACCTATAATGAATGTTGACATTAGATATATTAGTTAAATCACAGTAATTAAAAAACTTCTGTTAACATTGTTGTCTATTAATGCTTAGATTATAATGGTGTTTGATTGATTTATATGAGTTACTGATTGATATTTAATGGTTACTAATTAAGACAAAAATGATTACAATATTTTTTTAGTTTAGTCAGTAATGAAGATTCAATTTGATTGCAAATAAAATAGCAAATTAATAGTTAACTATTTGGCATATCATGGTTTCTGATTGATATATAACAGTTACTTAAGATCAACCATTATTTAGGATTTTTAGGCATGTTTAAACTTCTCAATTTAACTTGTATTTTTTGAATTATGTACCTTGAGTTTGATCTTCATCTTCAGCTTCATTTTCAGAGGTCTTGTTCATAACTTTGCGCTTAGTTCTTGCCATTTTGTTTGCAATTAACCTGCAAAAACACACATATACCTTAAGGTTGGTGTTTTCACTCAATTACTCATTAATTTGGTCTGTAATGTAACTGAACATGATACTATTCAAAATTAACTAGTGCCTTATTGTCCACATCAACAATTTCTAATCAGTTAAACATTATATTAGTTACTAGTCTCTAATTGTCAACAACATTATTTTTTCTACATCACAAAAGCTTATTTAGAACCAAAATCCACAGATTTTCACGAATAATCAGCTCGAAAATGCATAAAACAAGGTTCGAACTCAAAATCAGTCATTGTAGTCATTCTAATATACCAAAATCAGTTGTAAAAGCTTAGATGTATAATTTTCTAACAATCAGTTACAATAGCTGAAAATAACCTTCAAATTAACATATCGAAACCCCTAACTTGATCAAATTAAACATATGCATGTAAATTGATGAAGGAACGAGCTAAGAACACATATTTTCACAAATAATCAGCTCGAAAATGCATAAAACAAGCTTCGAATTGAAATTACCTTATTACAGTTTTTGTGAGTGAAATTTCTGCAAAAATCGACTGAGAAATGCCGCTAAGTAGGAGTTTTATTGCGTCTTCTAGGAGCAGTTTTAGCAGAGAGAGTGAAGAGAGGAGAGAGAAAGAAGTTTTGAATGAGAGTAGGGAGAGAGAGAGGAGAGAGAAAGTAGTTTTTTTGTTTTTGACGTGGAGAGAGTGGGGAGAGTGAGGCGCGTGAGTGATGTGGGCTGCTCAGATATTGGGCTTATTGGGCCTGCCTAATTTTAAGTTAAAATTAGGCGGTCTCTCGCAAGACCAGCTGTATATACATTGAGCCGAATCAAACAAAGATCCCACATGAGTATGATTTTCATATGCTCCCTCCTTTTTTTAATATGCACTTATTTCCATTTTGAGGTGAATTTTTAATTGGTACCTTTCTACCTTTTCCCATAAATGGAAGGGTGGCCCACCTAATTATTATACTTCTCTCCTACTTTTTCTTTCCTTCTCTCTACCTTTTTCACTTTTTCCTTACTTTTACTAACCTTCTCTCTTACTTTTGCACTTTTTCCTTGGTCCGCGCGCAAAAGCAAACATGCATATTAATAAAAAACGGAGGGAGATATAAATTTAAAGACAATCAAAGTTGCACTGTGCATAGTACCCAAAGTCAATATACTTCCTCCGTTTTGATATAAGTAATACAATTTCTAAAAATGGGTGTTTTGAAAAAAATGATGCACTTTGGGTTTTTTCCTTCTTTGGTAAGTTTTAATGTGTTATTTTATAATTTTACCGTTATTAAAACTTCTAAACCATGTTTAAATGATCTTAATAAAAATTAATTATTGCTAACTTAATATTCTCTTTACTCAACTTACCACCTTCCCCCCACCTCTCTCCACCACCTGACCACCATAACCACCCAAACTCCATTACCCCTAATACTAAAACCTTTAGAACCACCACCCAGCCACCCACCAAAACGAAACCCTAGTCACCCTCCCCTCAACCTACCACCAAAACGAAACCATAGCCACCCTCCCCTCAACCTACCATTATATGAAAACCCTAGCCACCGGAAGGACGATGATGAGAAGTAAAAGACTTAGGGCTTTGAGAAATCGACTGATTAGGGTAAGGAGGAGCAGAAATCTAGGGCTTCGAGCAAGAAGGAGGAGCAAAAATCTAGGGCTTCGAGCAAGAAGGAGGAGAAAGCGAGCAAGAAGAAGGAAAAATCGAGCAAGAAGAAGGAGAAATCGAGCAAGTAAACAAATTTTGATGACGACGCGAGCAATCTACGTAAGGAGAAATCTACAGGAAGGCTTCGAGCAAGAAGGAGGAAGACACGACGACGAGAGGAAGGC
Source organism: Patellifolia procumbens (assembly GCA_947645195.1). Taxonomy (NCBI): domain Eukaryota; kingdom Viridiplantae; phylum Streptophyta; class Magnoliopsida; order Caryophyllales; family Amaranthaceae; genus Patellifolia; species Patellifolia procumbens. Next base: position 239,978 of record CANSGD010001269.1, on the reverse strand, counting down.
TTCGAGAAGAAGAAGAAATCGAGCAAGAAGAAGGAGAAATCGAGCAAGGACGAGTGATTTCGAGAAAGGAAGGGTGGCTGATTTCGCCGGTGAGGGTGGTAGGTTGATTTTGAGGGTGGATGGGTGGCTGATTTCGCCGACGAGACACATGGGGCTAAGGAAATGGGCTGGTTTCGAGGGTGGGTGGAGGTGTTGGGTGGTGGTTTGGTGGTGGTTGTGGGGGTTAATGGGTGGTTGATTATCTTATTAATTAAATGCCCCACTCCCCACTTTCAATTATTTAATCAAGTTTAATAAATTTTACCTCAAAAAACGTTAAATTAACAATGTATCACTTATATCAAAACGGAGGAAGTATAACAAATAAAATAAGACCGACGGATTATAGAAACAATAGCTTTACCTATTTTCTTTAAAAAAAAAACAGAAGAATATGATTAGGCATTCCGGAGCAGTCCAAAATTGACTTAAGAATAGTCAGCATACTGTCAAATGGTAGTCTGAATTGAAGTCAATAGTATTGATTTACAGGCACTCACCCCCATAAATTAATAAATACAAAATTAGTCCAGAATTACCCCCATCACCCCTCTTTTTCTCTTACTTGTCTAAATTAGAGAGCTCTTACAGTGAACAAGAGACTCTACAATTCCGTCCTTCAATGCTTCAAGCTTAGCTGCTCTGCTCAACTCAACTCAACTCAACTCAACTCAATTCTTCAGGTAAATCCTCTCTTATTTCCTCATTGCTTTGCCTTACCTGCACCCTTTTTTTTTTCTTAATCTCTTGTTCAATGTTGATTGTCTCTGTCTGCATTTGCATTTACATTTGTACCGTAATTTGTCTGATTTATGTTTTTCTTTTCTTTTATTATTTTATAATTTGTTTCCCGACAATATAGGGGATATTTTATCTCAGAAATTGAGTTTTTTAAGGTAGTCAACTAAATCGGTTAATTTTACACGTTTGATATCTACTTTACAATCACAACCACACGATTCAATACATATTCTAATTGTTATTAATTGTTGGAATTATTATTGTTTGGTTTCTGTTGAATTCTTAATCTTCCTCCTTCGTCGCAACCTGAATCTAGAATGGATTAAATTATATATCTAGAATGTTGCTTTTGTCCTTAAAATTCCAATTTTAGAATATTAAGCAACTAAATCAGTAAACCAGGCCACCAAAAACATTGAATGCAAAAGTGCACAAGTATATGCATAGAAGCTATAATTAGAAAATATTTAACTTTGTAATTATGCCCCCAAAAATTTGTTACATGTGATTCGACATCTGTAGTGGTAATTGCTTTTCCTTCTCAAGTTTATACTATAAGGTTGAGTCCAAGAAGGCCATAGCTTAGTGTGGGAAAGGCGGTTCTACCCGAATGGAGAAAACATATGAGAGAATTGGTTATCAAATATTTTCTAGTCTTCTTTTTCTTAGTGATATGAAACTAATTCAATAATCGTGAATTCACAAAACCTACTATCGAAGTCAAAATCTAACAAACACTAATCAATTTGATCTAATAAATCCGTCTCCGTACGAATGTATGATCGTGACACTCTAAGAATTGATTCTTTTGCGGGTCTTTTATCATATGGTCGCTTGATCATACAACCTTTTACGAGGGTTCTATTGACATCTTATGGTTTTTGTGGTTGATGATAATACTTTAGTTGTGTGTATCATAAGAATCTTGCAAAGTAGCAAAACTGTATTGATCCCAACCAACAAAATGTCAACATATATAGTAGAAAAGAAAAACTATAGCCTCCAAAATCGCACGAAGCGAGTGATAAATCCTCATATATATATATAAGAAGGATCGAGATGCATGTTTTTTTAAACTGACTGGATATGCATATTTCACTTTCCGGCCTGTAAATATATGCTCTTGAATGTTAAGATGCACATTCAGTTAAATAAGTTGCATATGCTAAAAAAGGTGCACGTCTAGTTAAAAAAATATACACATCCTAATTCTACATATATATATATATATATATATGAGAATTGTGATCAAATAAAAAGATTTTTAAAATGCGAAGGGTAAGAAGGATTTTTTGTGCACATTTATTAAACTGAATGATATTTTTTGAACTAGATCTGCAACGTTTTTATCATATGCATTTTTTTGCACTGGATGTGCGTCTTATCTTTTAAGAGCATATACTTCCGGCTCGAAAAGTGAAATATACATATCCAATTCAAAAAATACGCACATCAAGTAAAAAAAATATGCATATTGAGTTCAAAAAATATACACATCGATTCTTCTCACCTTCTCATTTTAAGATCTTTCTTATTGGATCTCGATTCTCTCTTTATATATATACATAGAGAGAGAAAGAGAAAGAGTGAGAGTTAGGGTATACTAAAAACACCAAATTTGCTGAAAACCATATAGATTTGAAAAAAAGGATATATATGAATACATATTACTAGTAGAGGAGTACATGTATTTCTAACATTAAAGTTGTCTGTATTTACAAAAATGTTGTTAATGAAATACTCGTACCTCTCTATACCTCTTATGTACCCCATTTTACTTGGTTTTCATGGTAAAAACTATTTTCACTAGATCCTATTCCTATATATATATATATATATATATATATATTATATTGGATCGAATTCCCATAGGAACTGCCTTATAGTGAGAATTGTGCGAACCATAAGGACAAACGTCAAATCACATTAATCTAGAGATCACCTTAATTTAGAGCTGAACAGAAGGCCAAAACCGCGTACTTGGAGTAGCGACTTTCAAAACCGCTACTTGGAGTAGCGGCTTTTCCCAGCTTCGCGCCTACCGTTTATTTGTTGATCCGATGGGTGATGTTGCGCACCATAAAGGTTCGTTCGCACCATAAGGGTGGTTCTCATGGGAATCTAGTACTATATATATATATATAATTTAATTGTGTTAAGGATGACAAAAATACAAGGTCATGAGGCAGAGAAGAGAGTAAATGGAAATATTCTTTTAGTTTATGAAGGGGTAAAAAGAACAACATGCATGCTATCCCCTTAGCCTAAGAGGTGATGATGTGGCTCGCGTGCTTCCCGTCTATTGACATGGGAGTTATGGAAGTACCACATGTCATGATCACTGTATGTGTATGACAACAGTCTTCCTAATTCACTTATGGGTGTTCGTGTAGTCTACCTTCTGGTTTGACCATCTTCTTTCTTTTGACTAGTGTCGTTTATTGCTTTACATAAGGCTTATAGATTAATTTTGTAACATTCTAAACCTTCATGGCCTACTAGTTGCTACCAAATGTTTACATCCAAGACACAACACAAACCCGCCAAAGACCAACACGTCCTTTAGAAATATTGAGCATGTTCTCTTCTTCTAGCTCTAGCTAAACTGAAGTGAACTGAACTTATTGGTGCTAAACTGAAGTGAACTGAACTTATTGGAGCGAAATTGAACTGAACTGAACTTATTGGAGCGGAACTGAATTAAACTAATTGGAGTTGAACTGAACTGAACTTATTGGAGTTGAAGTGGATTGAATTGAATTGTAATAAATATATAAATAATAAGTAAATAATAATAATTATGAGTATTAAATAATAAGTAATTATAATTCTAAGTAATAATAATTAATAATTAATAATTTAGAATAATATTAAATGTATAATGATAATATTATTTTTGATGTTATTAAATGATAGTTACAAATAACTAAATAATAGTAATAATGATAAATTAATTTTAGAAATAATAATTACTGATAATAATAATAATTAGTAATAAGTAATTACTATTATTTGTATTAGTATATTAATACTTGATGATGATGGTATAATAACATTAATGTCTAAGAAGTAAATTAATATTACCATTATAATAATTAGAAATTATAATAATAATGAGCTCAAAACATGGATTGGTGTGTGTTTCTAACCAAACCACGATTTGTGGTGGGTTAGTCTATAATATTTATAAACCAAACCCCATCACTAATCGTCAAATTATCTTTAATTTTCAACGTAACGATGATGTTGTACTTTAAATAGTACTCCAGTATTATTAGCAACTTTTTTAATATCATATAGCTTTTTGTAGCTTATTTGTATGATGTAATAGTGAATATCTAGTCGGTAAAATAAAACAACAATTGCAAATTAGAATACTTGTATTGACATGAAATTTGGTTAAACCGTGCATCAACCGAAACTATGTTCATCCATAATAATAATAGTAATAATAATGAGTAAGAATATGATAACAAAATAATATATAAAAATAAAAATAATAACAATAATAATTATTATTACAATAATAATATAATAATAATAATAATAATAAATAAAATAAATTAGACCAATAATAATAATAACAATAATATTAAACAAAATGGTTAAATAATAAATGGAGCTGAACTGAACTTAACTGAACTTATTGGAGTTGAACTGAACTGAATTTATTAGAGCTGAAGTGAGCCGAACTTAAATTATTAGAGCTGAACGGAACTGAACTTATTAGAGCTGAATTGAACTGAACTGAATAAGCTGAAGAGAACAGGCCCATTATGTCCTCACTCATGTGAGCCTGGGAAACACCCACACTATTCCAACTGGTAAGCGGTTTCTAGCTGAAATAGGATTACCCAAGTCAAGTGAATTATTAATTATCATAGCAATTAGCCTTTAAACTATTTGCATACTTGATTGAAGGACACGCTCCAGCACTCTACGCGAGTTGTAGATTTCATGATGAGTCACCTATTTTAAAATCTTGCAGGTCCAGCAATTTTGATATGAATGCTTATGAAAGGGACGAAACACCAATGTTGTCAGATCCTAACCCATTGTCAGATGAGCATGAACGATCTATGTTTAATAAGTCTCCTTTGTGGAAGAGAAGTGCATCTGTGTCTTCTCGTATGAGTCCTGCAGTATCTTGGCAGGAAAGTAACTCTTTAGGACATACTGGCCCTCTAAGAAGTGAAAGAACTTCATTTGTGCAGATGAGTGGTCCATTGTATGTTAAAAGTAAGCCAGAATATTCATATGATGCTAAGCATCAAGCCCCAGGACATCAGGAGAAACTGCAGTTGACAGACGAGTATTCAATAAACGATGCAGTGACCAAGATTGGGTTGGAGCATAATAATTACTCTGAGAAAAATGAACATCTACTAAAATCTGGTCAACTGGGAATGTGCGATGACCCTTACTGTACAACTTGTCCATCATATTACAATTACAGGCCTCAGCGAGGAAAAGTTAGGAGGACTTCTGATGTATTTGATACAAAGGTGATTTCTTGTTGCGTGATCTATAAATGAGAAGAAATTTAATGCTTTTGCACCTTCATTTAGCTTTGGATGTTATCGATTGAAACCCTTAATAATCATAGCTTTATCACTAATGTCCTTGCATGTGCTCTAGAGGGCTTTAGTTGGATACTGTGTTGCTTCCTACACTTGTATAACATGTCTTTTTAGCTGGGAAATTTATGAATCCTTGCTCTTAAACCTCTCTTAGGAATTGTTGTTCTCTTGTTGAGAGCTGTAGATGGAATTTGGGAAAAAGGTTTTCCTTTATTAGATGTCTGGTTATCTGTTCTAATCCTCGCCTTTTCATGTAATAACCATGCGCAAGCCTTTGGTTATATTTCAGATTTTAATGGGCTGGTTGTGTTTTGGACAAGGTTAATTGCTATTTAAAGGAAAAGTCATCTGCTTCAAGATTTCGAGTAATGTTGGCGTTACATATTAATATCCTACGCCATAATATTTGAATAAACAAGATCTATATATGATTCATTACTTTGATATGTCTCCAGAGCTGCCAAAAAAATTGAGGTAGATGACATTTCAGGATCGCTGCTTTTAAGACTAAGATTTATGTATGATACATCACTTTTTATCTATCTCCAGAGCTGCCAAACAAATTGAGGTAGATGACATTATAGGATCTCCGTGGAACTATGAGCTGTCTGTGCCCCCCCCCCCTCTCTGGCTATCAACAAATTCCTGAAGGCCATTGGGTCAACTCATACACTCTCAAATGACATCTTTTTAGTGACTTCTCTATTTTTTGTTATGTTTTGGCTCTAGATGTAGGAGATGGATATTCGTCATTTGATGTACTCTCTTGGTGCTCGTCATCGTCCTCTCCATTACTTTATACTTCAGTAGTAGGCCGCAAATGTTTTTAGTTGGGTGTTCTTTAATTCTTTTATCCAAGAGGCTATATAGAAAGCTTCTAGATCAACATTAACGACTTAAATTTATATGGAGAGGCTGCCTAAAATGGGGTTAGGGGGGTTGAAAAATATGTAGCCTTACGCAGCTGAGAGGTTGAGGAGATGCAAGTATGGAAAACAGTTATTGTTTTTAGTTTTAGATTTTTTTATTTTCTTTGAAAACCGAAAGGCAAAATATTGAAACACATTATTTCGTTTTCAGTTTTCAAACTAAATATGATTACTATATGTAAAACTAATATTAAGTATATTTTACTACTTATAATCATGTATTTCTGAATTCATGAAAACTAAAACAGGAACTAATAGTGGCACAAATGGGCTCTAATGAGCATTTTTGGTTTTCGTGTATCTTTTAACCTAAGTGTACAGGAGCAGCCTGTAGTAGGCTTCTAAATGGTTACTATTATTGTTCTCGTTCATTTCGTCCCAACTCAGTATGATATGTGCTTTTTCCTCTTTAGATACAGGAGTATGTTATAATGTTTAGGGTGTTGCAAACTGTATTGTTTAAAGCCTTAAACTACATATGTTAATGCGTGACTTAATATTGTCATAGTTGTTTCTAATCGATGACAGCTTGTCCTCATATTTTGTATTCTCCTTTTATGTCAAGATGAAGTGGCTGGGTTTTGAAGTCTTAGTTAGTGCTATACTAGATCCTGGTCCATGAGTTCTGTGCTCTTGGACATTTTAAGAAAAAAGCAGTGACACCAAGGCGGTGAATCTTAAGTGTAGTTTTTTTGGATCTGGTAGTTGATAAACTTTCAAGGTTGTTGGATGAGAGGAAATGTATTTTTTTCATTCTCTAAGCAACCTTTAGGAGGTAGGTTGTTGTTGATGGATTGTGCATGAGATTTCTTGTCTTCTGTTCGTAATAATTTTGTGTATTGTTTAGAATCTTAAAGGTCACAGAGGATCAAAAGCTTACAGAAAATATTGCATGCATAAGGAAGAGGGTTTGTTGTTAGAGCTCATAAATGTGGTGTCTAGTGACGGGTATGGATGTAGTTTCTTTTGAAGCCATATTATTTTCCCTAAGGTGCATTAACATAGATGTGGTTTTAACACAATTGTTAGGATGTTTCTTGTTGTGTCTTCCATTATCTTTTTGCTTTCGTCAAAGGATTTAGGCAAACTTAGCGGAATTTCAAAGAACGATTCTTTAGCCTAAAACCAGGAAATAGGCTTTTAATATTGATAATATATGATGCTGCGAAATTGTAGTAGCTTATCCAAAAGTCTTCAGCTAAGTCTTTTTCTACTAAAATCCACCACCAATGAGAACATCCCTTTTGACTGTTAGGTCAACTAACACTCTAAAATTTAGAGTGAGATCAGTCGGAAGAGAGAAAACTAAGGAGGAAAAAACAAGGGGAGAGGCGTGCCACTGTGATGAATGGCGCCTGCCCTTGCTTCCTTAAATCATTTTCCTCTTCCACTCTAACCGAAATTCTACCCGCCTTAGAACTCTAAATTCTAATCTCCATATCATTCTATCGTAAATATTATGTGTTACCCAAGGCTCAAAGATTTAAAACCGTAACGTAATACTTTGTTTATTACGATTTACTTTGTTATATTACAAATATAAATTATTTCCATCCAACATTGTGATTACCTAAAATATTTTCGGATATATAGCTCATTTGATATTTATTATTTAATCATTAATCTCATCATTTAAGTAAATGCAAACTTGATCGAAGGACCCTTGCCCTAATTTGCAATTGTTTCTTATCATAATACTCTCAATTATTCTTTGGAGACAAAATCCGTTTGCAATACTTTTTAAAAAGAAAAGGTCCTAAGTTCTAGCCAAAGCTTTCCCCTCCAGTACTTATTACTCTCTCTGTCGCATATTAATTGCAACAATTTTATTTTTACACTATTCTTATGCCTTATTTTGACCATGCTTTTTAACCAACATATAAAACCAAACGTTAGTAAATAAAAGGTTCTTTTATTTTTCTCAATGTATAAATTTGACATATCAAATTTTCATAATTTTTACTAATTGATAATTAGATATAGTAATGGTCAATGTTGTGTATTGACAAGTGTGTGACAGTCTATGGGCCGAAGGTAGTATTTCTTTTAATAGAGCATTTTTCCTTAGGAAGTGAAAATCTTCGAGTTCGTGCTACAGAAACGGAATTAAAAGAAAAAAGAAAAAAAAGAAGGCCACATGCTGAAAGACATTGGCTTGCACATGAACCGCAGTTCCCTGTTTGGCCTGGATGTTAGGATCATTTATGTGTTTTAATCAACTTTTGTTCCATAAGTAGAGGATAGGTCCTAAGTTTTCTCTTTGCATGTATCATCCTTGATGTAGTGCCATCATTGATTTTACCTGTACTTAAAAATATACGTGCTCTAGCTTTTTATAGAAGTATTAACGTCAACACTTGCTCCTTCCTACAACTTACATTGAATTGCATGCATCCAGTTGCTGGTTCCTTGCACAATCTCCTCAAACCTGTCCATTCTTTTTTAATTATTTTGTCAATCTATATTTTCTTTTTACTTGCAGTTTCACAATGCACTCTATGGAGATGCTAAAGGATGGGCAAAGAGATTATGTTCTTTTCTGTACTCATATATCCCAGGAGTTATGAATCCCCATGCCAAAGTTATTCAAAAGTGGAACAAATTTTTCGTCATCTCTTGCCTTGTTGCAATTTTTGTTGATCCTTTGTTTTTCTTCGTGCTAGGAGTATTAGAGGTAATTCCTCTCTGTACCTTTGTTCTTTTTTCTTCTTATGTCTATGAAAGTGTCTATGTCCATCACAACCATGGGTGTTGCATAGATGCAAAGTGTACAAGTCATAAGTATACTATGCCAGTTTACATTGCATGGCTGTTTATGGTAATGATCGGTCTTAGGTTAATCCTCTCGTGTTTCAGCACGTTAGCCGGTTGAAGATGGGTAAAGCTGTCTGGAAAGACCACTAGTTCGTCTTTCTTCCTTTACCTTCTGAGACAACTAAGTGACATATAGGATGTGTTTCTTAGCGCAGAGTGCTTGTAACGTAGAGTAGTCAGATACTCATAATTTTATGGTTCTACTCCAGAATTTATCCCTGGATCATTACTGCCGTGTTGGGGATTTAAAATCTCGAGAGTGTAATTGTGGAGTGACACCTAAAGCAAGATGCTGATCATAGAAAACTACGCTATATGCAAATTTTTATCGTGTCCTATCTATATCTTTTTTATGGTGCACCATAGTGGCTGTTTTATTTCTTGTCATATGCAGGATTCAAAGTGCATAGTCATCGACAAGGCCATGTCAATTACAATGGTAGTTTTCAGAAGCTTAACTGACATCATTTACTTATTACATATCCTTCTTCAGGTAAATAGTTCAGATTTTTACTCTTAAGCTTGAATGACTAAGTTTTCGCTGGTCCTACTATTATTGCCTGTTATGTGAAAACTTATCGCTTAGGGCTATCGTGTAATACATTCTGATAAAGGTTTCGATATGTTTAATTTTGATTTTTCATCATGGAAAGTGACTTTGTTCTAAAATGTTCATTTAAGTATACGTAAGAAGTAAATTGTAAAACATCAATGTATACTCACCAATTTTACAGCCTATGCTCTTCACAATTGCTAGATATTATTAGCTCAAGAGACATATGTACGATAAATGAAATACTAAGCAAATTTCATGGTGAGTATACAGCGAGTTTTCTTATTCCTGACCTTTGTTTTGGGTGGGAAAGGTAGGATTACAACAAATAAGATTCCGTATCATCCCCTTTTTAAAGAAATTTACCTAAAGGAAAGGATACAACACAATAGCTTCAAGGAATCCGTATTTGGCTAAACCTCTAACTACGTATGTCTGAAGGAGTAAGAGAATCCGTCAAGAGTTATTTAGGCAATAGAAAAGATGCTCTAGATTCTAGCTGGCACAATTAGTTACTTGGAGGGGAAGTGCGGAAGGAATGTTGTAATAGCATAGGAGTATAATAGAGAGAAAGGAATAGGGATGCATGCAGAATTCTTTCTCATGGTTGATTGTATTGGGAGAGCAACCCATCTCTTAAAATATGGGTAGTTTGTAGTGCGAGGATCATTGTGATCTGATCAATACGAAACATATCTACCCTTTCTCCAGTTTTTTCATTTTATTATTGCTTTGTTCTCTGGTTATCTATAAATTTCTTGACTACAAGCAATAAAACCCACTTCATAGAAGTACCTTCCTCTGTGATTACAATCAGAAAATCTCCCATCAACACTTAGATTCTACAGTCCACACTAGACACATATTGTTTGAAAGAGCCCAGTATTGATTCCGAGATACATACTAATAATTGTGTTGTGGATCTTAACTTGTTTGTGGCCCTTTTCCTTTTCGCTAATGACGGGATGTTTTGGCTTATAGTTTTTCTTTTCTATCGATCTATGCTGAAACTCTGACCAACTGTAGTTCAATCACAGTTCAGGCTGGCTTATGTTGCTCCTGAATCCATGGTGGTTGGTGCTGGAGTCTTGGTTGATCTGCCAAGAAAAATTGCCCTTCACTATTTTACTGGATTTTTCCTGGTTGATTTTTTTGCTGCACTACCCATTCCTCAAGTAAGTTTAAGCTTATTCCTTTCTTTTTTTGCCAATTCCACTTAGTGGGTTGTGTCCTTAACCTTATCCATATAAACATGAAATTTGTCCTCCTTTTATCCATTTGCATGCCGGGTTGCATATGATGTGGATGTGGTTTATTATTCAGGTTCTCCTACTCAATACATCATGTATTGTGGTATACATCACATTCATCACATATGTTCCTTTTCAGCTTCACCTACTCACATACCTCAATTATCTGATTCCTTCAACATTTTCAGCTCATATTTAATGTAAAGTAGACCATTTAAACGACTTGATTCACCATATTTCACTAATTGAGCTAGTACACTATTAACTCCATTTTGAGTCAAATTGAAATTGTATATTTCATCTACACCTTCTTATAGATATATAAATAACTTGCAAAGCTATTAATACACCAATAACCCATCTTGACCACACCAAGGTTAATTAACTCAGGTCCCAAGGCTATTACAAATTTACGATATTGTTTATGTTTTTTTTGTGTTCCTGTTGCCTAGTGTTTTCACAACAAAGGAAAAAAGGTTAAAATTGGAATATAAGTAATGGACTCGAGAACACTGGATGGAGTTATGCCAAAAAACCTGAATGCTAAACATTATAGCATGCTTCTCCCTACCATAACATCATGAGAATAGCCTTGCATGCGAAGAGGATTTCCACCCCTTAATCCTCCTAAAGCCACTCTTGCCACATACAAGAGTGCAGTCTCCTCTCCCCTTCCCTCAAAATGCAAACAATTTTGATGGTGGCCATCTTTAGAGTTAGAAAACGAACAGGTTCACATAATACAAACACCCGAATGATCTTTTTTTGCCTTCAAAATATGATAAATGTTACTAGTTGGAGCCTACAATATTCTCTTTGTTAGTACACAATAAATGGGAACAAGAACACTTTAACGAACCATTTTAAATTAGTCATTATTATTCAAAAACCAAAGGATAATGAAATCTAGATGTTGATTGCTATAACTTTTTGTAGGTTATAAAATTTTCTTCTTGAAATGATTATGCAAAATTTATTTTTCTTCAGATTGCTACAATTTATGCCTTACTTGTGTAAACTCCTATGCTATATACTTATGCAAGGAGAGGATCCAAGAGATGGATGGCACTTAATGTGGGTGTTTAGCTTATGTCTTACTGTCGATTAGAAAAGTTACAGGGTATTATAGTATTTTAAGCAAGTGTTAATTAATAGTGTGTGAAAGTATAAATACAAATATAGGGGATAGAAAGGGGTATTTGGAAATTTATCAATAGAAGTGTAAGGAGGGAGAGAGCTCACCTCTCAAATATGAGCATTTGTATCAACTACTTACTCTAACTTGCCTAATTTCTTACTTCCTTACTTCTATTTGTAATTCCAACCAATTAGGCAACAAGATGGCTTCATCCACTAACCACAAAAGGATTGAGCAACTCAACAAGGGTGGTCGGATTTCTTGTTGATGTGGCTATGGAAATAGAGCTACCAATGGTATGCAATAAAAGTTGATCAATTAACTTACCAATTAGTTGGATGAAGCTACTTGAGAGTTGGAGGGAAGAATGTAATGAATCAGAAGCCACCTATATTTTTTTGGACGTATGGAAGAAGAAATAAGAAAGGTATTATGAATACCATAGAGTTTGTTAGTATAAAAGGAGAGAAATGTTGGGAATTAGGAGCGAGATGGTTGAGAAACTTGTATTGTTTTCATTTGGTATATGGGAGAGATCTTGACCTCTTGGAAGACTTGAACTAATATTTACAGTGTACCCTAATATACATTATACAATACTAAAAAGCTCTCCTTTATCTTTTTTCTGTTTCTAAATTCTTTTTGTTGAATTTTTTGCTCGCGCTTATCTAGTAGTGAAGTAGTTAGATTGAGATATTAATTCATTACAACCTGGTATCAGAACAACTATGTTCTATGTCGCGTACTTAGCATGCTTAGAGGATGAATATAGTGGAAGAGGATAGGGCCAACTTGCAAAGCTCTATGGCCGAAGAAATTGATGTCGCTGTGAAACTCAAAAGTGGGTATGCAAGCCCCTCTCACTTCTCTGATCACAACTAGCCTCGAGGAGATTACTCAAAGTTTGGGATTGATCGTTCAAGAGAGACTTAGGAAGGATTAATCAAAGTTCAGTTTCACAACTTTCAAGAAGTGTCGTGAGAGAGCGAAATAAGGTTGAAGATTTGCATGTGGAAAACAAGTGGAAACTGCCAATGAGTATTCTTGAGGAAGAAAATCACGATGGTGATGGTGTATTTGGTGCAAAACACAAAACACAATTCACTAGGTGTAGGATCGTTTTGGGTAAGAAATTAGAGGTATCGGAAGTTGTATATACCTCTTTTTATTGGGCAAGATCTAGATGGTTGGGTGACAAGGTGGAGAGGAAACCATTTTTACCAAGAGAAGAAGATGAGGGCGACATGCATGATGCAAAAATATGGCCGTATCGGAACGGTTCGCCCTAGTTGGAACGATTTTCAAATTTGGCGAACCAAATACGACCGTTTCAACAAGGTGGATTTAATTAGCCACATGTGATAACAAGGGTTCATCCGTTTTTTCCGCTACAAAACGTCACTTTGTAAGTTTTTTTGCACATAACTTCCTTATCTTTACTTTCTTAGTAGCAGTCTGCAGGTGTGCCTCCAATAATGGCTCGAAGACAAGAGAAAAGAAAGAGAAGAGGCGCCACCGCTGAACGCTCTGCAACTCCACTAAGATATGAGAGTAATTAAAGCCAATAGAACAAAAAAAAACTTCAAATTCCTGCCACGACAACCACGATGTTATCTGTGACTAACGTATCCGTTCTGTTACCCCGAAACTGCGACCGTTCCCGTTTCCTAAACCGTCGAACCATGTCGGCATGGTTGGACTGGAGGGAGGAGCGTGGCTTGGTATCAATAGGATTTAGGCTCACTCTGTGTATCACAACATTTTCGACTAGTAAGTTACGACAATTATGATTGGGAGACCGCCAAATTAGAGTTATGGTGGTGGTAAATAACAAAGTGACGGTGATGGAATAGGAAAATTGATTTAGTTTGTTTGTAATTCCAACCAGAGCAACAAGATGGCTTCATCCACTAATCATGAAAGGAATGAGCAACTAGAGCTAGGGTGATCGACTTACATGATGAGGCCGTGGCTATGGCCATAGAGTTACCAATGATATGCAAATACAAGTTGATCGATTAACTCACCAATTAGTGGAAGGATGCTAGATAAGATTTGGAGGGAGGAATGTAATGAATCAACCTAAGAAATATGAAGGGTACCATGAGGGCAACTTGTTACTTACCACCATGGGTATATTTAGGGTTGGCCGGTGCAGTGTGCCTACCTTAACCATCACCAACGACTAGCTAAGGGAAAAGGACTTTGTTTTCGTTTGCGACGAGAAGTGGGCCAGGATTTGTGCGTTCTCTTGGTTTAGGAGTAGGAAATAGACGAAGATAAAGAAATAGTGGACTTAAAATTGTCCCATAGCGGTTACCCTAAATTCACCGAAGGCTAAAGACATACATCAATAGTGATCAATATGATGGATATAATATACTTGAATGTATTGACTCTGTATTAGATGAATGTCTTAAATTAAGTAAGGCTTACATAACTAGCAAAAGAGGAAAGAAGAGAGAAATGAATGTGATATTGCTATTGGTAGTTGTGATCACTTAGAACAAGTTTGTGTTGAATTAAAGGATCAAGTTATTAAACTCGAAGTTGCACTTGATAAGTGTAAAGTCGAGTTGGAAACGTCTAACTCTTCTTTACTAGAGAAGGATGAGGGTGTTCCTCATGATAGTGAAGGGGACGCCCCACCTATTTATTTTGTGTATGATTTGCTCAACTATGATGATTCCCCTAACTTTGTGGAAATTAAGAGTAAAGCAGACACTCTAAGCAAACCTAATCTATTGCACGCTTTTAATCTCTTGGTTGATGACACAGAATTGCATATATTTTGTTTCACTCAAAATTGCCCACGCTTCACGTCCTTGTGGTGAAATCGTGGTGAAATTAGTTGATGATTGATGTGTATGTAGGAAAAGTCTCTGATTTGCATTCTGAAATTCATCGATTAACTAAAGGGAAACAAACAATGGATGTGGACATGCCTAGTGACTCTGTGGTTTCAAGACTTAAGTTTGATTTTGAAAAACGTGAAACTGATTTCAATGCTATGAATGAGAAAATTTCTTTTCTTGTCGAAACCCTTTTAACCCAGGATAGAACTGCAAAACAGCCATAAGCATGTCGACAAACTCTTGTTTGCCAGAACACTATAAATCACCTTACCTCCATGGCAGGAAACAGTGGTACGGTATGGCTGGTCTTGGTTATTCGAGATCAGGACCAGGACCAACTCACACCCCTAGGAAATCAGCAGGGAATTTAAAAGAGGTAAGTATGTGCTTGCAAAGGACATGCATGTGTGTTCGTTGTGGTATGAACAGGCATAAGATTTAAAATTGCGGTGCTATTAGTTAAAGTTGTAGTTAAAATTAACCCTTTGTGGAAAGGGACCCAAGAAAGTATAGGTTCCTAAACCTAATGTTTAATTGTTTGTAGCAAGCTAAAGTGAGAGGTAGTACCTTTTGGTGTTTGAACAGTGGAAGAAATATGTCACGGAATAAAAAGCAATTTCTCTCACTCACATCGTATGATGGTGGAAGTGTTACCTTCGAGGACAACAAGCAATGTATCATTGTTGGTATAGGTAAGGTTGGTAAGTCAGTTTCACAATATATTATTTGATGATGTGTAGAGCATTACAAACTTTATGTAATCCCGTTTCGGTTGTCAAACGCCCTAACCACATATCAGTTTTTGATCAGTGAAGTTTTTCAACCGGTATTTTTCGATGACGTCCTCATTTAGGGTAAGAATGAGAGTAACCGCCTAACGTACCTAGCCATGGTATTGCAAACTTTCACAAAACATAAGTTGTATGTGAATTTGCGAAAGTGTGAAATAAGGAAGCGAATAGGGGCTTATGCAGGCCACAAACTTTCTAAAGGACGGGTAGGGGATTTTGACAAAATGAAGGCCATGGCTGAGTCGGCTGATTTAGAGTGGACCGAAGAAGCTTTGCGGGCGTGTGACAAAAATTGAAGGAGGCTATGACCAAACCCGATGATGAAAGTGCAAACGGGTTCCCTTGTAGTGCAACTGTGCTACCCTTGCAACTAGGCCCTTGGCCCAAATCAAGTGCATGTGTGAGAAGGAACAATGTCCATGTGCCTAGCGGTGCAAAAATGGAAACATTATCTCTCGGGGCACCATTTTTTGTTAAGAAATGGGAAAGTAAGTTTAGCAAATTGATTGGCTCAAATTTCAAAATTCAATACAATCCTGGTCAGCCGTTACGTAACGTAAGGGCCGTTATGTAGGATTTTGAACTTGCCGTTACGCGAAATGCCGTTACGTAACGCCGTGATGAAATTCACGTCGAACTCGCCGCGTAACGGTGACTCGCCGCGTTAGAGCGTTTTTTTATCTGTTACAATATGAAAATTGGTCCAAAAAAGAAAGGGAATATACGCATAGTAGCACAAAACAATAGGGACACACCAACGAAAGGAGAAAAACTTGCCATAGGCTTCTAAATTGAGTAATATATTTGATTTAGTATCAATTTATATATATAATATGATATGAATCTCATGTTTAAAGTAATTTTTAATTCATCATATGTGTAACACCCATATGATTGCTTTGGTCAAATTAAGTTATAAGAATACTTATAAAACTTCAAAAATGTCATTTTGAGGTTAAAATCTATTGGTGTGAATTTTTTTTAAAAATTCACGCCGCGTCAACAGCGATTTGTCTCTTTTCGACCGTTACAAGCCGCTCCCGCGTCATCGCGACCGTTACCGCGAACTCGACCATTTCCGCGATTTTCTTCCCTGCTTGGTTAACAACAAAAAGTGTACATATACTAAAAGATGCCATGTGGGGTACACATGGGTGGATGGCAGGCGAACTAGAAAGGGTGGGATCAAAATCTTCTATTTTTGTTTACATACTCCTTAAGGAGTATTATGACTACCTTATCTACGCAAATTGGTTTTGGCATAGGATGCACAAAGATGTGTGCTTGTATGGGCAACATGTGAGCCAACAACACAAGGCTTCGCAATTAAGCAAAGCCTTGACTCCTTCAACCCTTACCATACCATACCAATTGTGGTTTGGGATAAGATCTTAATGGATATCATCAAAGGTCTCCCTCGCTCACATGGCAATGACACCATGACAATGACACCATTTTGACTTTACAACGCTTATTGAGAGCTTAAAAGCTTACTTAGTAGCCTTATTGTTTATCAAAAAGATAGTGCGGCTACATAGTATTCCCTCTTCCATAATTTTAGATCGAGATCGAATTTTCATGAGCAACTTCTCACGTGAACTCTTCCGCCACCATCTATAGTGTTAAAATTCAACCTTCTTTTACTTCTAATTTCCTTATTTTAAGCTTTGTAGTCTTATCTATATGTTTTAGATCTTCTTGATAGGCTTTAACTTCCATTATCGAGTTATTGAATCGGTACTATCTCACAAATTAACCCTCTTGAGGGGGTGTGATATATGAATGAAGGTTCACCCTTATATTAGTCATTGGCTTGCTTTATAATATTGTTTGTAGTTATTGGCCAACCTAAAACTTGTGCCACCGCATACTGTAAAGCGCCTACCCAAACTCAAATGAGGTACTTCTTGTTGTGCGTGCCTGTCGAGCGCCCGATCAACCCTCGTCTTGTGCTCTTATTGCCTATTCCAAGTGCGCCCTTTTAGATGCCTGAGTGTTGTGCTTCCACGATCCTCACTGTCCCATTCCGCAAGAAGGAGGAGGCAAGAGCGTGCCACATGTTCCGGGTCAAAACACTCGGACCGTGACATTAGCACATCGTATCACCCACAAACTGACGGTTAATCTCAATTGTAACAAATGTTCAAAACATATTTTAGGTATTAGGCTTTGTTCATTTCGTCTTCTCATCTTTCTACTAAGATGACCCCTTTCCTTATCTATATGGTAGGAACCCACCCCACACTCTAAGATTGGGCCGTGGTCATTTGCCTATGGATAACTTTGAGACCACGATGCATGAGCGGCGATGATCTGTACTTTGAATTGGTTAATTAATTAAACTAACGAAACTGGTAGCATAAGAGGGATGTGCGGTCTGCTTTGGGGAATATAGGTTATTTGAAGCTGCAAGGCAGAACTCTCTCGCCAAGCTACCTTTTGAGAAGCACACATTTTTTATGGGCCTTACACTATCGTGTAAAAGACAGGCAATGGTCTCACGGATTGAAAAGTGCTATGTGCCAATATACGACACACATCACACATGAATTATAATGCGTACAAGAAGTCTTGGAAGTGCATTCTGTGGGCAAGGGAAAAGACATTCAAACTGAAGTCTTGATAAGTGGCACAACATTCCAAATTTTGAGGCCACTTGGAGGGGTTTCATTCAGCCCAACTCGGTTTTCCATTTTATCCCCTTCAGGATTTCGCGAGACTGAATGTAACAAACCACCCCAAGCCACCTATATTGTCGACATATGTAAGAAGGAATAAGAAGGGTACTGTGCATGAGGGTTCTATGGGTACATCATCTATAATTCTATTATGCAAAAGGAATATTATGTCAGTGGCACTGTAATTTGTATGTACCGCTTTCATTTTGTATATGGGAGAGATCTTGGCCTCTCGAAAGTCGTGAATTATCGTTACAGTTTTTCCTAAAATACAATAGTAAGCAATGTTCCCTGTATCATGCTTTAAGATTCGTCTTACTTAATTCTTCTAAGAAACCAATTCATTATAAACAATCATGCCATCGCGTGTAAATCGAAACATAGGGATGGCTCGGGTAAAGAGAAAGAGTGAGGTTAGATCTACCTTTTGTGCATTATAGACGATGGTGATTGAGCTAAATGTGGAGGCAAGAGAAAATGGGGTCACCATGTTGAGAGGTTTAGGTGTGAACTGTGGAAGTGACATGTCGAGGTAAGCCAATGGTGGTTATTTTCCATAGAGTACACGATTAGCGGTGAAAGTCATGGTAAGAGAGGTTTAAGAAGTTTGGATCTACATCTACCCCCTTTCGATGTGGTTTGGATGCATCTTTGTGCGAGAGGCTCTTTAACTTTTATCGACTTGCTGTAGAGGAAAAGCCGGAGGGTGCGGATACGCATCACTTTGGTATGAATGGGTTTAAGGTTGGTGAATACAGGCTAAAGTGTTGGAGCACTTCTTGGGTATCAAACAGCGCCTTGCAGCTAGCTTCATTATTCCTCAATGAAGTAGTGAAGAAATTTTCAAGCTCCAAGAGACTCAACTACACTCAATTACATTGTTGTCTATCATCCACAATGAGATGGTTAAAAGCTTGGAGACTTGTCTTAGATGTTTCATTGTTCTTGGTCCACTTAACTACCATGGTCCTCGCTAATTGCTTAGTTTCTTCCTTACTTGACGACTTAGTAATTCCTAGCGTATGTGCATGAATGCTCCCATGCTTCTCTGGTAAGTAATAGGAAGTGAGCACATCAATACCGCGAGGGGAGTTTTTTTTAAGGTAGAGGGGACCTTATCAAGGGTAAAATTGAAAAGAAGGGAGAAGTTTCAGTACAATACTTCAATGTAGAATTTGTGGTGTTTTCTAAAAATGGTGGTTCCTTTAATATCATCACATTCAAGAGTGTTATTCAGGAGTTCATACCTTAATTGGTTAGTTGAATAAAAAGTCTAATGTATACAATATGTCTATCACCTAAAGATGGGGAGGATCTGAAGATGGAAGGGGGTGGGATTAGAGGGTGCAATGAGCTTATACACGTACTTGTATATAATATGTAAACATGTTTATGAAAACAAAGGGTGATAATAGTTTTATGTCGCATATTTTAATTTGGAATTTGGATGTTACATGCTACCTTGCTTAACTAAGCTGCACTATATTTGGTGTGTCCAATATCTTATAATGATGAGCATATGGTTTACCTGACTTGCAGATCGTAATATTGATTGTTCTACCAAGATCCTTAGCTTTATCTGGTGCTAATTATGCAAAGAATCTCCTTCGTCTTGGCATTCTTCTTCAATACATACCAAGGTTGTATAGGTTTCTACCTTTGTTGGTTGGCCAGTCAGCCATTGGCTTCATATTTGAATCAGCATGGGCAAATTTTGTTATTAATCTTCTCACATTTGTTTTATCTGGGCACGTGGTGGGCTCTTCTTGGTATCTTTTCGGTTTACAGGTAACTATCTATAACGAGATCAAACTAATTTGGTTAATGTAAGTTTCTGGAAGATCTGTTTTCTGGTCTCTCGATGAGTCCTTTTAATAAGTGCATTATGAATCATGTGGCTTTGATCTAGTTAAGTAGGGACGGGTAATGTAAGTAACTTTTTTTTGGTAAGTGTTGATTCATGTTATTGTGTTTCTTTAACATCATATTCCCTAAAGGTGATGCAGTCCCTAGAAGAGATGACACTGATTTTTAATATCTTTTTTCTTTAAATCTTCCGATTTTCATAATTTATAAGATTATATATGAACTAAGTAGCACCGGTACAGAGACGGGGACGGGAATCGGCAAATGAAAATTTTCTGAGTACGAGTACGGCATGGATTCAGCAACAATAATTAAAAAGTTCCATATGTTAATCCGTAAAAAGTCCATGCATAACACAGAGTCACGAATACAAAAGAAAAACAAAACTTAATCGAATAAGTGATGACTCTATCTCCATTACTCGATTACTCAATATAAGATATAATGAAGAAAAACGGAATTCGATCGAGAGAGAGAGAGAGGGCTCAGAGGGGAATTAGGAATTTAGAAAGAGGCTTAACCGTGGATGCTTTCGAACAAGACGTAATTGAATCCATCAGAAAAAGCAAGAGAGAAAGAATGGCTCACAGTGAGCTTCAATGAGAGGCGATGATAATGGAAGAGTGGACCTGGAAGTTTATCGGGCCTTAGCACTTGCATAGGGTAAGTTTTGATTTATAAAAAACCCACTAAATCGACTGTGTACGGCCCAAATGCACCAAAATGTACCAAAATCGTCCCCATTAAAACCCACAAACGTATCGAAAATCTCTAGGCGTACTCACTTTTGGGAACGTCTTGGAGGCGTACCCAAAGTGTCCCCGTGGCGTACCCGACTCGGTGGAGCGTACTCGTGCTTCATAGTATATGAAAACTAATTGGAAAAATTGTCTGGATTAATCTAACTTTGACCGTTCCACTCAAAATAATCTTATATTAGAATAATATACTATTAGGGGTACCTTCTCAAAATAATCTAACCTCTAAATTCTGCTAAATATAGTAGTTCCAAAATGGATCATTGAGGGCAAGAAAAATAAAGTTTGGATTATTTTGGGAAGGGACGCCAATACTTTGGATTGTTCTAAAATAACTCATACTTGAGATTATTTTGAGTGGAATAATCCTATTCCTGTCAATTTCTCCAAAACTAATTTGTTTGATAAATTCAAGGTAGGGATACTTAATAGTTATGTTTTCCAGTTAATACTCATGTTTTCTAGTTTTTAGTTATTCTTTTTGAGTAAATAGTTATGATTGATGCAAGTAAACTAAAACAAAATTTAAGCCGTAATATGTTATATACCAAGCGCTTTGTAAGTATTGCATGTTATAGATCCGGCTCAGTGGCACAATGCTCTTTATCATTCTACACAGATCTATGGTTCAAATCTCATTACTTTTGGAAACTCCCAAAGCTTCGCAATTCCCAAGTTCTCATTCTTTCACCTTCCACCTTCCCACGTTGGTTTATTTTTTATTATTATATATATATATATATATATATTTTTGTAAACATCCATTACATCTATATCTTTTTTCATTATTCTTTTAGTTTTTTACCTCTCCTATTCTACTCTTGGTTTTTGTTTGGTTTTGTTTTGTTTTCTCCCTTCAAATATATCCACTTTTTTTCCCATTCATAGCATACAATTGACCTAGACAATTATCACTAACATATTTCTAGTTCCCAAAAGTCTCTTCTCACATATATTAGGGGCCTATTTTTTTGGTTTTGCCCCGGGCCCAAAAACTCTCAAGAATGACCCTGGATTAATGGATTAATAGTAACGTCTTTTGGATAATTATGTGTTGTTTTTTTATATATTAATGTTACGTTTTTGTGCTAATAGTTATGGATCTTTAGTTATTAGTTATGGTTTTGAGGTTATTAATTACCGTTTGAGTTAATAGTAGTATGTTTGTTATTATTATTGTTTTTATGCTAATAGTTATGGGTTTTTAGTTATTAGATATGGTTTTAGGTTATTAGTTATTGTTATTGGTATTTAGACAAATAGTTATAATTTTAAGGCAATAGTTATTGTTTTGTGCAAATTGTTATGTGTTTTTAGTTATTAGTTATTAGTTATGATTTTTTAGGTTATTAGTTATCATTATGGTATCTAGGCAAATAGTTATAGTTTTAAGGCCAATAGTTATTGTTTTGGGTAAACGTTATGGTTTTCTAAATATTAGCTATGATATCTAAGTGAATAGTTAAGATTTTTAGGTTCATAGTTATTCATTTTGTGTTGACAGTTATGGTTTTTGGCAATTGTTAATACTATGGTTTTGTGTTGATTGTTCTTCTTTACTGGTTCTTACTTATCGTTGGAAGTTGTTCCTTCTATTTTTAGTTAACAACAAGGAATATCGTTGGAAGTAGTATTAGGGTTTGAATTAAAGAAGACGATTAAAACTAACGTAAAATGAAAAAGATGACATTTGATTTGGAAAAGTTAATAATGAACTGGAAAACAATCCGGAATGCAAAATTCAACGGTTTTTATGTAAAATTTAACAACCGAATGCTCTGGGTTGTGCGCGCGTTTTCGGGCCTGAACTAGCTAAGTGTCAGACGGTCTTATCCTAAACCGGCTGGGTATAATAATGGTCTATCATAAATTCACAATTTCACTAAGCGATGAGTTGAAAATCAGTTATGAAATGATCTTTACATAATGAAACGATGTTGATGTAATTGCAGGCTTCGACCTTATTTTCTGAACGAAGTATAAGAGTTAAAATAATATTGACATTTTTCTGCTCTTCTTTTCAGAGAGTGAATCAGTGCTTGCGAGATGCTTGTCACGATTCTAAAATTAAGGCGTGTATGGATTTTATTGATTGCGGGAATGGGAATCCAAACCAACATAGTCCAACTAAAGGGTGGGATCTGTGGACAAAAAATCAAAATGCTTCTAGTTGTTTTAATACTACAAGTGATCGATTTGATTATGGCATCTATGAAAAAGCAGTGAACCTTGTCACGCAACGCAGGATCATGGACAGATATATATATTCCTTGTTTTGGGGATTCCAGGTTGGTCTTTTATGCGGCTCACTACTTTCTTTGTTTGCCCATAAGAACAATGGACAGAAGATGAATGCTAGGGCATTTGAATCCTTTTATGCTTATTTGTGTGTATAATGTATGCTGTTAGAAGTTAAAGGATGGTGGATGAGTCCCAAAAAGTTTGGTATTGTATGCAACTGATGGTTGATTAATCCCGAAAAGTTTGGTTAACTAATCGGAACCCAACTAAGTATGTACACCATCTCTTCAATTTCCTATTAATTGCGAGCCACAAAATCTGTTAGCTTGTGTGTTCATGCTTCATTTCTTCTTCATTAAATCTAACCGAATAACGTAAACAATTAGTCGAAAAAGTATATGTGACATAATTCATTTCACTTTCACCGACCTCAATGTGATGTTTGTGTTGTGTGCTGCTTTATGAATATATGCTATAATTGTTGTTGTGGAGACCAATGAGGAAGTTACTTACTTGCGCTTACTATGTAACACAACTTCCTAGAACTTTTACTTCTAATGATCAACCAAACATACACTTCTGCACTTGCTAGGAAACATGGGGTTAAACAAGGCGGCATGATATCGTATCTGAATGTTTCGAAGGTTTTGATATCTATCGAACTGATAATACCGGTGTAAAAGACCTCCTTTGAGGCCGATTCAAGAGATACCTCTGGCTCTTGGTCTTTTCGTATTTGGCGGTATCATCTTTATTACCTCGACACCATGACCGTTATTGCTATTGTGACTGAATTGCTTTTTTCGAACCATACTAGAAAATTCTATTATGTGGCGATAATAACTTCCTAGAAAATATGATGGCCCATTCCCAATCAAACGGTCAATATATGTAGTCATTTGTTTATACAAAGGAAGTTAGAAATTTCAAGAATCGAGTTTGGTGCTTGGATGGTTGTAGGAAGGTTTTCGTAGAAGTTCCATTTACCGAAAGAGCTACGACACTAATTTTACTTATTTTGTGGAATTAGATTTTCTAGGAAGTATAGTTTCCTACAATTTTTTAGTATGACAATTAGACTTCCAATTTTTCACTGGGGACAACTTTGTGTATTTGCTCTTTCGTCCAATTATGTAATTTTGTTTCGAAGTATCACTCCCTTCTAAAAATTGGCACCCAGAAGAAAAATGAAAAGAAAATAGGCACTATAATGAAATTTCTATTACCATATGGACCCAGATTTGATTATTTTATGAATATACCAAGATTAGGATGCCCTTCCTTTGTTGGAAACTAGTGAGCTAATATTGTTTAAATTTTTGGTCGTCATTTTTGGTCCAATGTCCTATTATCGCGATAGCGGTAATGGTCACCAGTGTCGCATTAACGAAATTGATGTGCCATGTATTGGCCGAGACCACAATATAACCTAAAACACGATTTTTTTACACCTTTATGATGCAGGTAGTATCGGTTCGGCCATTCGGTAGATTTGAAAACCCTTACAACGCAGCCCATATGATACGATTTGGTCTTGACTAATAAAGCGTGTGTTATGTGGATTATTATTACTTGTTAAATTGAACAATTGATTTGGACTAATATGAGAAGGGTATATCATCAAACTTGGGACTATATTAAGAAAATCAAGTTGAAGTTAATGTGGCAAGACAACTAAAACTTGGGATTTATGGTGACATGTGTTCCAAAAAGAAAAAAATACTAGCTGACTTTGTCAAAGTATATTCAAATTTTCCTGGTGTATGTCATAATCTTAGCCTGTCTTCTTTACAGTATGATTGTGAAACTATTTAGTTTGAGTTTTCATCAAATTTTAAGGTTTCCGGTAAATTGATTAGCCTCTAATGCTATGCAGCAAATTAGTACTCTGGCTGGAAATCTAGTGCCAAGCTACTTTGTTTGGGAAGTTCTGTTTACAATGGCTATAATTGGGTTAGGTCTCCTGCTCTTTGCTCTACTGATTGGAAACATGCAAAACTTCCTACAGTCTCTTGGTCGTAGGTATGAACCTTACCATTTGCCATTATTTTTCCCCCCTACACATAAATGTCTTGGCCATTTTCTTTGAATGTTAGGTGATTGCAGACATGTACTATGCATGTTTAGAATTCCCCTCTCTCTTTATATTGTAGAAAGGCTGGATTGCCAGTTTACATCTGTGTGTGTTTTTTATTGGATAGGGGATTACCTATTTTCTCTTGTTATTGTGTATTAAATCATGAACAAAAAAATTGGATTCTATTTCATGCCATAGTTTTTTCATCACGGAAGGGGCTTGAGTAATAGGTCAAGGGGTTGGACCGTTCGAGACAACAATTGTCAAGTTGAGGCTACACTTTTGATAGGCAGGGAGCAATTTAGGATGATTTGCAGTGCAGTCGATAAAGGAAGTGAAGTTACTAATTCCTCATAAGATGTTATATTCATTTCCCAGCACGTTAAAAGGATTGCAATTTTGATATTTTGGGATTCCTACTTTTGGTGGTTTTTGGTAAGCAACATCTTATCAAAATACAATTTATCCGACGACAACAACAACAACAACAACAGCAACAAGAAGGTTTTAGTCCCAATATGATTTGGGATAGGCTAACATGACCGTCATAAGGTATTGTTTCTATGACAAGTGAAACAAAAAAAGCAAAGGGATGATTTCCTTTAGAGTTTTACACACGGTAAACAAAAAAATAGGAAAGTGAAAATGAGGGAAGTAGGACGAGAGAAAACATGAGGAACACGAAAAAGAAGGAGGCATAAGGTGAAAACTTAAATTTGAATGTATGAAAGAATATTATTTTGAGAAAGGTTAGAAGAAGGCTCAAAAAAGTAAGTTAAGAGGAAAACAAATGTCAAGAAAAGCAATGAAAAGCTTTAGAAAACCTTAAAAAAGTGAATTAAAAATTCTTAAGGACCAAATGGAACTATGTATAAAGTCAAGTCATGTCATGAGCATAGATTCTCCCCCTTTACTCTGCCCTATCCAATGCCATGTTTTCCCCAATCCCAAGACTCATATCACTTTCAATCACGCTTATATGAGTTTTCCAAGTGTTCTTAGGTCTTACCCTAACCCCAACCCCAACCCCAACCCCAACCCCAATGCCATAGCTTCATTACTCTTCAAACCTCCTACTCGGTGGATCATTTGTTCTCTGTTTTACATGTTCAAACCACCTTAGGTTATTATCCCTCACTTTACTCTCAATGAGTGTAACCCTTACTTCCTTTCTAATTATCGCATTTCTGAATCGATCCTTTCTATTTTTTAGCCTCACATTTTCAATTTTCCCCTCTTTGTAAGAAAGCTTCTTTTACACAATTTATTATTATGTGCAAAAGCATCACAAAAGGATTGGACCGTTGAGGAGAGCATGGCGTTGGATAGAAGTGGGTGGAGGGGCGGTATCCATGTGGAAGAAGGGATGTGATTACTGCATTTATTTGTTATTCTCAATTGTGTTGGTAGTTAAAACCTTTTGAAAACCTATTTTAAAACTTTCTGTCATAAACCTTGTTTTCAAAAACTTTTTAAAATTCTTGAAACTTGAACCCTTTTAAAAACTTTTTATCACTCTTGGCGATGCCATCTCCTTTGGCAACGGTTTCAGTTGACGCTTCATGTTAGCCGACCCCAAATCACTTTGGGAATAAGGCTTAGTTGTTGTTGTTGTTGTTGTTGCAAAAGCATCACAAAACAAATGCCTGTTTGTGGTACCTTAAACCTACATTTAGGCCAAAAACTCACTTTTCCACCCTTTTGACAATTTTTTCCTGTCGTTTTTTTCTCTTTCCTCCCACTCCCCCCCATCCCTCTTTCCTTTTCATTCCCATCATTTTCCTCTAGTCTTCTACCCTCTAAATAGCTGGATCAATCAAAATGGCCTAATACATGTATCACAAAATTGGAAATTGGTCACTATTGCTGAATCAGATACTCCATATTGAATAAAAATTATCCAATCTCTTAACAATTGTCAAATTAGTTGTTGCCTGCGGAATATGTGATTCAAGTTTCATTATTTGTGAAAAATCGCTTTCATATATGGAGTGTGGACTCAATGCAGTTGCATCTATCTGCTGTTGTTTGACAATCACGAGTTAGAATACCCCAGTCCCCTTATGAGATGTAGGTGGTTTGCCAAGCTGCTGTATGACCCGCCTTGCTAATTACAACATTTTCCAGTGCACTTTTTCCTTACTCAATCATGCATGACTAGAATATTAGCCAACTCAAGAATATTCTGTCACTTGAGTCTTATACTGTACATGTACGCATGGAGAAAATAGAAAATTGGGCAGTGTAAGATAGTCATGCATAATGAGCTTAGTTTGATCGAGAGATTTTACTCAAGTCTGCCTTGAAGATGCCTGATATATTTTATCTGTCATGCGTAATGCTCCCACAGGAAGTTAGAGATGTCACTTAGAAGGCGTGATGTAGAACAGTGGATGAGCCATCGTCGATTGCCTCAGGACTTAAGAAGGTATTCTTAATGGCTTCTTATAGTTTGGTGCCTAAACAGCATACCAGGCATAAAGTTTGATTTTGCAATCGGATTTCCATGGAGCTTCTTATTGTCTCCATATTTTGATTGCGTCTTATTGTCTCCATATTTTGATTGCTTTTTATTCCTCAATAAGAAAGTTTAATTTTTCGATATAGTTTGCATTACTTGAGTTAAGAATTGTTTTTCAAAAAGTTACTTATTTAATGGGTATTTTCCCTTTTTAGGGATACCAAAGCAAGTAATAAAGAAGACAATAAGAAAGTGAGACTAAATGGCGTTGTTAGCATAATAGTCACCCAAAATTGTTAATGATTCATTAAGTTTATGCAAGGACACCCTGTTCAACTTCTACTTCGATTATTCCAAGGGAATCTAGGATTACTATAACCAATGAGATCGAACTTTTAAGTTTATCTAGCACTACTCATTCAAGGGTGTTAATTAAGCTTAATTAAATATACTAAAAGTACCTTAATCATTTTTGGAACAACTAGTATTTTGTGGTTGTAATTTGCTCCTAAACATTTCAATGTTTAGGCTTTTTCTTTAGCTTCAAAATCTAGTTGTATCACTTGTATGGCTACCTCATGCTTGATATTGCATCATGAATGACTATGGAGCTTCATGAGGTTCACCCGGCTTTATCCATTAAGAAGGAAACCCTTAAGGAAGGTTTTTGGACATTAAAGAAAAGTGCCCACCTTTGGAATGGATCAATCTTCATGTCTAGGAAAGGTTTTCATTGGTCGAAGTAGTCTCCACATTTCTTCAGAGGTGCTCACCAATTTTGCGGTTTTAGAGGAGCAGCCACCATTTTCGGATTTTGGCCTTATTTAAAATTCCTTTTACACTTTGATGCTTGCCAACACCTACCTATATATATTAAGGCATTGGGGTGCTTGGTTTTTAAGATTAGTTGGATGTATTTTGTCTTTAAAAAGTTTAAACCTTAAAGAAGTGGAAACTGAAAATTTCCTTTCTTTTGAACTTGTGTTCATTTGTTACCAAATCTTTACTTTGATTGCATGTCAATTCATATTGAGTGATTAGAACTAAAGTATTAGTCTGACTAATGATACCTTAGTTTACTGGACCAATTAGTTGCTGGAAAGTGGTGAAGTTCATTGTTTAAACTCTGTTTGTTTCCAAAAAGTTTCTAAATTACTTTCTGATCTTAAGTTCTGAAGTACCTATCTAATTTCATATCATAGCACAGTGGAAGTGTCACTAGTATCACTTGATTTAAAAAGGTACTCCCTCCGTTCCCTTTTGTTTGTCTTGTTTGGAATCGGGGTGAGAATTAAGAAAAATGAATCTTTCATTAAGAGAATGTGTTAATTAAATAAGATTCTTACTTGAAAAGAGAGTTATTGACTTTTTTTATTTAGTATAATGGGAAAATATAATAAATATGTGTTGGAAAGTGAATTTTTTGGAGTAATTTAGATAGTGGTTTGACTTTTATTAAATATGATGGAAGAAAAAAAATAAATATGGTTCATTAATCTATATAAAAGGTGGATAAAGTTGATGTTAAAAGTGGAAAAGATTCTAGACAAGACAAACATTTAGGAATTCATTTTCGGGAAACAGGACAAACAAAAGGGAATGGAGGGAGTAAGTTCCAATTAGGAGTTCGTAAAAGAGGAGCCGACATGAATTGTTTCTTTTAAGTATCAAAAGCTTCCTTACATGCATTATCATACTCAAAACAACGTCATCTTTTGATAAAAGATTACATAAAGGGGATGCAACTTTCAAAAGTCTTTGATAAACCTAAGTTAGAATGAATACCTTCCATCCACTCAACCCTCTCTAATCGTATGCTCTCCTCGATCCTAAATAAACTTATATCATTTTCAATTACCTCTAGGTAGTGTTTGGGAATTAGAATTTTATTTGAATATCTGGAATTGAAATCCAAATCTAAAATGTTAGAATTCAATATCAAATGTAGTGTTCGGAAAATAGTAAAACAAAATTAATTTCGGAATTGCAATTCCATTGTCTCGTTTGGGAAGTTCTTAGAATTGTTACTTGAATTTCAAATCTAACATGGAGAGAGGTTAACTGGACATGAAAAAGATGGACTCGTCGACCACCCATTGCTCCACAAAATCCTAACCCTAATTGACTTTTCTTGGGCAGAGAAATATCTTATGTAATTAACGGCATATTTAATGGTGACGACAATAATATCCCCGCCAACATCGCAGATGAAATGAAATTAGCAACAAATAGCACTGCTACTCACCGAAGTTGCTTGATTCCGACAGCGTTGATTCTCCGCGATGTTAGCCGATTGGATAATCGACAGGACATCGAAGATTATGGTTTTTTTGGGATGGAGGAGAGGAAATTGAAGGGAGGAAAAATTAGGGTTTAAATTTTGGGGGAAAAATTGGAAGAGGGAAAATATCAGGGTTCGAGGGAAAACTTTGGGGATCAGTTCGAAAAAGAAGTAAAGGAGAGAGGAGAGAAAAACAATGAAATTTTAGAAAAATTGGAATTGTAAATGATAGCTTATGAGTTGCCAATTCTTTTTTTTACTAAGTAAGAAAGGATATTATAAGCACCAAAAAACACTTTGCAACCTAACTAACTAATTTGCCAGATACGGCAAACCAACTAGGTTTAGACCCCTCTAACCTAACATATTACGAAGACATTATCTATACAAATAAGAGATCAAACTATCTAACCAGTGACTATCACTATGCTTTATATTCTTTGGCGGTACACCTTTTAAACGAGCACTAATCAAAATCTTCATCCTCTTGGCCAACACACTAGGAAGCCACACGATGCCATTCCACCCAGCTTCATTTCTTGCCCACCAAATAGAATAAACCACTGTAATGACATTCTTATGGTCTGTGCTCCTTCTAGATCTGTTAATACAAATTAGTAATCTTTGATAGAGCTTGGAGCCATAGTAGGACATCATCCAAGTAGATCCAAGCATACCTGCACTGAAAGAAGAGGTGAGAGTTTGACTCACTACCATCAGCACACAACAAGCAATCACTAGAACTAGCAACCCCAAATTGTAATATTTTGTCATAAGTTTTCAATCTACCATGCATAACCAGCGAACAAATCATTCTATATTTAGGGATAAAGAGCTTATTCCAAACATATGTGTCCCAATAGATCTTCTCACACCCTCCAAGCATCAGATCATACCATGGTTCAAAAATACGGTTTTGGTTACGGAAACGGGACCAGTCGCGGTTACATGGTAACAAAACGGATACGTTGGCCGGCATCTGATAGGTTTTAGTCGTGTCACCTAATCAAAAATAAACCTACGGACCTCTAACTAGGTAGTCAGTGGAAGCAGGGTCGAATCCACAGGGAGACAGAGTTTCTAAGTCAATAATCAATCAATTCAGCTACTCCAGATGAAATCAGTAAGGGATTTATTAAACTAAGGAATAGACTACGGAAGACTGAATAAATCGAGGATTAAACTATGGAATAAAAGTCTAGGGTATTAGGTCGGTCCACCATGCTTATACCAATCAAATAGGGTCAACTACTATTAAAACCTAAGTCAAGAGTCGGGGGATTAGAGCCTATGTTGAGCTATGGTTAAGAATCAACGCTCATAGTTCAACATACGCCGCATGTTCACTAACGTAATCAGAACTACTGATGTGTCCTAGGCCTCTAGTCGTAAGACGGATCTGTGCAAACAACTATTAACCACAAGCAATCAATGAAATTGTACACTGACATTAATTACTCAATAAGAACAAACCACATCACAATCACCCTAATCAGGCCCTAGAAATTGATAGAAATCTAAATCACAATCATGGTATAAACATGGCTTTCCTATCTAACACCCTAGAAAGAGAACTACTCACTCATAATTGAATTGACAACAATAAGACTAATATGAAACCCTAACAATTGCATCATGAATAATTGAATAAATAAACTAAGCAATCAAAGTAATTAAAGAGATATAGAGTAGAGTAGAGTACCAATTGACGGAAAGCAGGAACTTTTATTGAAATCGAATTAGGTTTGATCACCTCTAGATTAATCCAAAGTGTTTGAATTAAACTAATGACAATGAAGAATAAAACTAGTCTAAAACCTAATGAAAGAAGAATAATCGATGAATGAAAGATAATGAGGAAAAGGTCTTTATAATACCCCTCAAGTTCACTAAAAACGGAAACAAAAAGTGAAAAAGCGCGATTAAAGCACCAGACCCGATCGGGCCCGAGCACAGTACCCGATCGGGTCCACATACAAATTCTCCCAACTTTACTTATGGGCTCTGGCAGCAGCAGTGCAGCAATAAGGCGAGAAAACGGCCCACCCGATCGGGTCGGGCGGTAGTCACCCGATCGGGTCTGGCGACAACTTGGGCCAGCGTGTTCCCTTCGCCTGTAGCACCGCAACGAGACCAAGCAGCACTCCACCCGATCAGGTCGGGCGGTAGCCACCCGATCGGGTCTGGGGACATGCTTCCTCGCCCGATTCGATCGGGCAAACATCGCCCGATCGGGTCCGCAACTTTTATACCCGATCATAAATACTTCGCCCGATCGGGCTATTTCTGCCCGATCAGTGCACGGAAAACTCCTTTTGACTCCTTTGCTCTCTAATCTTCACCTTTAGGGGTCTTGGGACCTCCTAAACTATCCATAAAGCTCGTGAGCCACCCTACGTGCCTCATAACATCTCGTAAAGCCGTGGTTGCTTCCAAATGGCTCGGGAATAAGGAGAAAACTCCATAAAACCTGCAATTCAATACTAAAACACGAAACCACAACTGCATACGAAAGTTAGCACAAAATAGCTCCCAAGAGCTCCAATGACGCACAAATTAGCTTGTAAATAAGGGAGAAAACTCTATATAAATACGTGATATCAGCATCGCGTTTCGGTTGTCGCGGCAGAAAATTAGTTTTAGACTTTCTTTTTTGGTCTTTTTGCTTAAATTAATCTTAGATCTTAGTGGAGTTATATAGTGTATAGTAGTGCCTCTTCTCCTTCTTTTCTCTTGTCTTTTGAGTCATTATTGGAGGTAGATCGTTGTTACCGTATAAGTAAAGATAAGAAATCTCTAAAAAGATTTGCAAAAAGCTTGCAAAGTGACGTTTTGTAGCTGAAAAAACGGGTGGACCCTAATTGTCACGGGTGATTCGGCCGAAACGGCCAAAATATCGGGCTTTTTAAATCTACCTTATTAAACTGGTCGAATTCGGTTCCCCAAAAACCGTTCCAACTTGGGTGAATCGTTCCGATACAGCCGTATTTTTGCATCATGGATCATACACCTTGTTTACACTAAACTTTGTCATACTATGCAACTCGGCTTGTGTAATCAGATTTTTTAGTTCATCCTTCACCTTACACACCTGTTTCCAATACCAACTCCTGTCGGTAGGAGGAGTGTACTCCCACCGGTCATCCTTCTTATTATAAACAGCATGAGCCCACCTAATCCTTAAGCTATCTTATTTAGTTTCTAGAGCCCAAACATATTTAGCTATAACAGCTTTATTCCAGATTTTAATCTTCCTCACACCAAGGCCACCAGATGTTATCACAAGCAGCAACAGAGATCTTCTTGGCACAAACTGGAACTCCTAAATATTTAAAAGGAAGTTTACTATGTTTGGAACTAGTAGTATCCTTAATTCTCGTAGTAGAATCAACACCAGCAGTGTAGAAATCAGATTTCTCCTCATTAATCTACAGACGAGAATACTCAGAAAGGAGCTTAAAACTTTGGATCATCACATAAACAGCCGGGAAAGACCCTTTGCAGCACATAATAACATCATCAGCAAAAACCATATGGTTCAGTTGGGGTTTCTTGCATCTAGGATGAAACTCAAAATAGGGATTCTCAACCACCTTCTTCATCAATCTGCAAGAGATCAGCGTAACCCTCCGTTGCTTTTCACTTATGCTCGTAGAAGGAAGGCAAATACAACCAACTAAGTTTGAGGGCAAGCAAGTAATTCCACTTGCTTAGTCAGTTATGAGTTGCAGGCAGAATTTTGTGTATATATAGGAGTCAGTAATAAGGAGAATATATGCTGAATTCATTGAATGTTTTATTCTCTTATTTTTCCTTCTTTTTGGGAGAGTTACTCCTCTCTTACAGATTGTATTGTTGCTTAATCTAATCTTCAATACAAATATCCTCTTAAATTCCATTTTTGCATCTGTTCTTTGTTTCATTATTGAGTGGAACTTAGCTGATTCCTAGCATTTGGTATCAGAGCCGTACGGTCTGATTATCGGGAACCATGGCTCCACCTACCAACACTCAGCGTATGGACACATTGGAGGAAGAGATGGCAGCGTTGCCGGCCAAGATAGCTCAGGAGGTGGCGACAGCTAAAGAGGAATTTGCCGCGTAAATCACCGCTAGCCATAATCGCGTCTCTGCTCAGTTGCAAGCTGAAATTTCAACACTCTGTTTGCAAATGAATGGGAAAAATACTGAAGGAAGATATGGAAAGGTTTAAAGCTGCGATAAGGGCAAGTCGAAATGCGGGAAAATTTCCCGAAGAGAATCTCGGTGAATCGGTGATGACACACCCCAGCAATTTCGACATGGAGGTTGGAAATCAGTTTATTGGTTCTGGGCTTAACAAAATCCGACCCATTGCACAGAAAAATGGTGGCGGTCTAAGGGGAGGTGGTTACTCTAACTGGCGGATGAAGAGATTGGAACTTTCCCGGGTTCGACGGCGTTAATCCGGATGGATGGATACTCAAGGTTGAGCGTTACTTCCATTTCTACCGCCTCACCGAGGAAGATAAGTTGGTGGTGGCTGTGGTGGCTCTCGACGGTGACGCGTTACTGTGGTATCAATGGGAGCACCGCCGGAGACCTCTCGTGCGCTGGGAAGAGTTGAAGGGCTTGTTACTCAAGCAATTCCGGTCTACCACCAACGGTTCTCTCCACGAGCAGTGGCTCGCTCATCACTAGACCACAAGCGTGATGGATTATCGGAGAAAGTTCATTGAACTTCTGGCTCCTTTAGATGAAATACCGGAGGAGGTTGCTAAAGGCCAATATCTAAATGGGCTTAAAGAAGAAGTGAAGGTAGAGGTGAGGAACTGGGCCCGGTCACTTTAGACCATGCTATGGACCTCTCTGTGAAGGTTGAGGAGAAATTAAAAGCCCAGCCCACCAGACGTATTGGGGTTTTTAATTCAATCCACTGGAAACCTACTAACCCAAACCCAAAAGCTTTTTATCCAAACACAAACTCATCCACCCAACATCAAAACACAAGTCCAAAATACAAACCCACCCCACAACTTACCCAGACCATACCAGAACATAAAACCCACAAGAGAAATACGTAGACTGACTGAAAGAGAAATTCAGGCCAAGAGGGAGAAGGGTCTGTGCTTCGGGTGTGATGAACGGTGGACCGCCAACCACCAGTGCCGGCGCCGAGAGTTGACAGTGATGATGATTAACGAAGAAGACGACACCACTTCTGACCTACTCGAGCCGGAGGAGCTGAATATGTTGGGGACGGTGCTTGACTCGCCGAAAATCCTATCTCCACCTATGAACAATCTCCCATTCACTCGGGAATTTCTTTAAATTCTGTCGTGGGGTTAACTAACCCTAAAACAATGAAACTCGAAGGGGAGGTTGACGGCCATGAGGTGATCGTCATGATAGACCCAGGTGCCACTCATAATTTCATTTCTACTCCGGTGATACCGTCACTTGGTGTTAGACTCGAGCCATCCAAAAGCTTCGGGGTGTCATTGGGTACCGGCGAAGCTGTCAATGGAAAAGGTGAATGTAAGTCAGTTCTTCTCCAACTCCAAGTAAATTGATAATGTTGAAGATTTTCTTTCTTTGCCCTTAGGGATTTGAAATTTCAGGTGGGAGGCGAAACTTGCACCCTTAAAGGCGACCCATCCCTTGGTCGTTCTTGTGTATCCTTGAAAGCTATGTTGCGCACATTGCAGAAGGAGGGCAGTGGGTATTTGGTGGAGTTCAACCAGCTTGAAGGGGCAGTGAAATGTGTTGAGGAAGGCGAGTTGGGGGCTCCGGTCCCAACGTTTTTATCTCATTTACTGCAGCAGCACCACTCTGTGTTCTCCATGCCACAGACTCTTCCCCATGGTTCGAAAATACGGGAACGGTTTCGGATACGAAAACGGTTCGGATTTCGGTGTAACGGAACGGATTCGTTCGTTGCGGACCGCAATACGGTTGTCACGGCAGGAATTTTTAGGTGGTAGTAATATTTTCGCCCATTATTATGAATAAAAGGTATACATGTATATTAATAATCTAATACTAGTACTAACTAGAAATTTAAATATTCTCATAAAAAAGTAAACTTATTAGGAACATTTAATTGTTATATACACATTAGTTACCGTATTAAACTCATTATTTCTCACAAAAAATAAAACATACTACAGTAGTATTATTTTATTAAACCCAATGCCATACTATCTATTAAAATAATCCCTACTTCCCCAACTAGTACTAGTACTCTGCAAATAAATAAAAGAGCTACTGCTACCTAACCCAGCTGTCCCCCACTCCCCTCTTAATTGAATAAAAAAACGCCAGATGTCCCCCACTCCCCTCTCTCTTCATTAAAAAAAAAAAGACTTATTTATCATTAACTTATTTAACGCATCACGTGTCCCAGTCCAGCT
Source organism: Patellifolia procumbens (assembly GCA_947645195.1). NCBI lineage: Eukaryota > Viridiplantae > Streptophyta > Magnoliopsida > Caryophyllales > Amaranthaceae > Patellifolia > Patellifolia procumbens. The sequence goes on along the minus strand of CANSGD010001269.1, from coordinate 203,534 downwards.
GTCTACCATTCCCAGTATCACACACAAGCACTGTCTTCAACCTTGAGCCTTCCAAACGACCTTCCGGCAAGAGAACCGGCCATGGAGAATCGAAACTCGGTTGAATATCTCTGCAAAATCTGGAAAAGGTTAAAAAGGGCACGTTTTAATGCGGAAAATGCGTGCGCTCCGTGACAACACGGGTGAATACGGCCGATACGGCAAAAAAAACGGGCTTTTTTTTTCCAACGTGCTGAACCGGTAAAAAACGGTTCGGTAATCTTCAAAACCGTTCCAAAACGGCCGAACCGTTCCGGAACGGCCGTTTTTGGACACCCTGGTCTTCCCCCACATCGTAACATTGAGCACTCCATCACCCTACAAAACGGGACGAACCCAGTTATTCGATATTACCCACAATCTCAGAAGGATGAAATTGAGAGGTTGATTAAAGATATGTTGACAGCAGGGATTATTAAGCCGTCGTGCAGTGCTTTCTCCAGTCCCGAACTCTTGGTCAAAAAGAAAGATGGTTCATGGCGTTTTTGCGTTGATTATCGAGCACTAAATAAGGTAACCGTTTCTGGCAAATATCCCATTCCCGTTATTGATGAATTGTTAGATGAACTCCATGGCTCTTCAGTTTTCACAAAATTAGACTTAAGGTCGGGATGCCAGCAAATTCGGGTCTAAGAGGATGATGTTTCAAAAACAGCCTTCCGCACCCATGAAGGGCATTACGAGTTTTTAGTAATGCCATTCGGGCTCACAAATGCCGTGCCACCTTCCAATCTTTGATGAGTGAGGTTTTCAAACCTTACTTGCGTAAATTTGTACTGGTATTTTTGACGACATTCTGGATTATAGCAAAAGTCAAGAAGACCACATATTTCATCTTTCCTTGGTGTTGTCCCTGCTTGCCCAACATCAACTTTTCGCAAATGGAAAAAATGTGAATTTGGGAAGTCGGAGGTAGCCTACCTTGGCCACATTATATCTCCACAGGGTGTAGCTATGGACATGACCAAGGTTCAAGCTATGATGGATTGGCCGATTCCATCCAACTTGCGAGAACTACGCGGGGTTTTTGGGCCTCACCGGATATTATCATAAATTCATTCAAGGTTACGCTCACATAGCCCTGGCATTGACGGAACAACTTAAAAAAGACAATTTTGGATGGAATGAAGCAGCACACCCTACGATTAGCTCTCACCAAGGATCCAATTCTTGCTCTGCCGGATTTTAAGGAAAAATTTGTGTTGGAAACGGATGCTTCTGGCCACGGATTGGGGGCTGTCCTACTACAAAGAGGACACCCAATTGCGTATTTTAGTAAGGCTCGTCACCGCTTCCCCCTCAAATTACTTCTGATCTCATTCTGGAAGTTGAACCTGAAGCTATACTAGGTGTCCGCCACAGCAGGCTGGCTCATGCTCCAACAGTGGAAGTTCTCATCAAGTGGAATCAACTTCTGGAGTTTGAAGCCACTTGGGAGGACATGGCAGCCATGGCACTCAGATTTCCAGACTTTCACCTTGAGGACAAGGTGCGTCTTTGGGCCGGGGGTAATGGAAGGGATCAGCCTAACCCTCCGTTGCTTTTCACTTATGCTCGTAGAAGGAAGGCAAATACAACCAACCAAGTTTGAGGGCAAGCAAGTAATTCCACTTACTAAGTCAGTTATGAGTTGCTGGTTAGAATTCTCTGTATATATAGGAGTCGGTAATAAGGAGAATATATGCTGAATTCATTGAATGTTTTATTCTCTTATTTTTCCTTCTTTTGGGAGAGTTGCTCCTCTCTTACAGATTGTATTGTTGCTTAATCTAATCTTCAATACAAATATCCTCTTACATTCCATTTTTGCATCTGTTCTTTGTTTCATTATTGAGTGGAACTTAGCTGATTCCTAGCACAATCTAGACAAATATCCCATACAGATGACAAATAGCAGAGGGGAAATAGGATCACCTAGCCTCAAACCTCTTTTAGACTCAAAAGAACCCATGCATAGAGCCATTCAACCACTAGGTGTACTAACACATGTCATTATGAGCTTAATGAAAGTACTAGAAAACTTAAGAGCTTCCAACATCTCTCTCAAAAACTACCATTTAATGGTATCATAAGCCTTCCTCATATCAAGCTTCATAATACAGCTAGGCTTCACCCCTTTTCTATTATAGTGTCTCACAAATCTTGACATACCATGATATTATGCACTACGAACCTCACTTAAACAAAAGCACCTTGATTCTCAGCTATGATATCATGGACGATGTGTTTCAGTCTATTACAAATGACCTTAGAAATACATTTATAAAATGTATTACAACATGCAATTGGTCTAACTCTGTCGCTGAACTAGGGCAAGAAATCATTGGGATGAGAGTCAAAGTAGCAGCATTAATTTCTTTCAAAAGATTGTCTGTGTTCAAGAAGTCTAACACAACATCAACAACATCAGTACCAACTATATCCCAAGTATCTCTGAAAAAATAGGAACCAAACCCATCTAGACAGGGTGATTTCTCACCAGGAATAGAAAACATAGCCCTTTTCACTTCATCAGCTCTATAGGGTCTAGATAGCAATCTGATATGATCACTTATTAAGAACAGGACCTACCTCTATTACAAAAGCATACACAGGCTTTCTACAACTTAATTTAGTACCAAGAAGCATTAAGTAATAATCAAAAAAAGCAAAATTTACCTTCTCTATATCCTCCTTCCAAATGCCATCCTTATCATGACTAACATAGACTTTATTGGTCAATCTCCTGCTTCTGATGGATTTATGGAGAAAGCTGAATTCTCATCCACCAATACTCCGGTTCAACTTGGCCTTTTGATCTAAAAAGAAAGATAAGCTGCATGTACTCTTCTATACTCAACAACAACAGCTGATTCTTTCTGCTTAAGCTCCAGATTTGAGGGACTTTCTTGAAGGGCCATCTGAAATCTTACATCTCTCTTGCAGCGTGTATATCCTTACGCTGAATATCAGAGAAACCCTCAACATTCAATCTTCTAAGAGCTTTCATAATAATCTTCAATCTGCTTACAACCCTATACATACTATGTCCTTGAACAACCTCACTCCACCCATCTAAGATGATTGATCTGAAAGAAGGAGCCTCAGACCACATCTTATAGTATCTAAAAGGATGCTTCCCTTGTACTAGATGAGGATGGACATTAATGACCATAGGACAGTGATCAAACTGACCCTCTGGCATAAAGTGAGTTGCAGCACTAGGAAAACCAGAGATCCATTCCTCATTAACCATAAGTCTATCAAGCTTACAAAACACCCTATCATCTCCCGTTTGTTATTCCAAGTGTAAAAACAGCCAGATCTATTCATATCTTCCAACCCACTAGATTGCATACAATCTCTAAGAAGGACTAACTCATGCATTCTAACACCAGCTCCAATCCTCTCATCAGGATTCATAATGCAGTTGAAATCACCAGCAACATTCCAAGGCCCCTTTATCACCAAAGCTAACTCCTTGAGATCATTGCGAACATCCTCCTTCTCTAGAGCAGCATTAAAAGCATATAAGAAAGGGATAAAAAAGGACTTGGCACCACTTACAGGTTCAACATCACAATGTATCAACTGACTAGAAAAAGCCACAATATTAACTTGGAAACTATTAGGTTTCCAAGCTATAACAACTCTTACCCCTTTATGATAACTTGAATCGGAAGAGAAACACCATCCAGAAAAAACAATCTGATAACCAACCAGAGGATTTATCGTTTGCAATCCGGGTTTTGGATTTTTAAATCATTGCTAACCAATCTGATAAGTTAGCTTGAAGATGATGCTCTTGTGGTAGTGATCGAAGAGACTATCTTGTAGAAAGAATTTCCTGCTGAATCATATCAACATCAACCTCAATGTCCAGTGCCTCAATATCAATAACTTCGTCAACTGCTTTCATCTGCTTAGCCTGAGATTCCAACGTCGGACCACGTGGAATATCCTGTTGGGAGTTTGCGTGAGCTACCTTTTTATCCTTAGACTTCCTTACCATGGCGAGAAGAAGACTAGGGAGAGAGCAGCACAAAACCCATAAACCCATTCTTATGCTACGATTGTTTCCTCATGAGTTAATTGATATGTTGAGTTTGATATATAAACAAAGTGTTTTATAATTTGGCCCACTTCCAATTTCAAATTCCACAAATTCCTAAACACTATATTTGGGCCAAATCATATTCCACAACTTCCAATTTCAAATGAAATGCTTATTCCTAAACACAACATCAAGTCATTTTACGTCTTCTTTTGATTACTCCAATCCTTTAAGAATACTACGCATAACTGGCGCACAGTCTCCCATGAACTAACATCTTTAGTGATTTTCCCTCGTCTTGTATTCAGTATATGCAACTCCTACTTTCTCCTGGATCACCTCATTTCTTAATTGCTCCTCTGTTATTGGCTACACATCCATTGTAACATACACATCTTCGCTACGTTCACCTTATGAATATGACGTTGTTTCCAACTCGAGGCTTAATTGTCATACGATAGAATTTTCCCTTTAATCTATGGGAATTGCGAGAATCAGTTGCGTTAATCTTATGAGTCACATCTCCATTGAGTTCTCCATCCTTTTGGAGTATAGATCCAAAGTAGTGGAAGACGTCCGGTCCTCGAACCACTTTGCTCAATCTAAAACCACGAGCGTCCAAGGTGTGTCTCCACAATTTCAACTTACTTTCAACACCTTCTTTCGTCTCATCAATTAGCACAATATCATCCGCAAGCATCATGCATCACGTATATCATCTTGAATTAACATCGTTGATTCGTCCATGACTAGATGAAAGAGAAAGTGACTAAGTGCAGAACCTTGATGTGCTTTGATCATAATACGGAACTCTTTTGTCTTCCCCACACTAGTCCTTACGCTCGTAGTGAGCCTTCTCATACATGTCCTCGATGGTATCGATATATCATTGTGAAACATCTTTGTTTGCCAACGGCGCACCAAAATATTTCTTTTAGTACTTTATCATATGCTTTCTCCAAATCAATCAAAACCATATATAAATCTTTCTTCCTATCCCGTTATTGTTCCATTGTCTTTTGAAGCTAACCTAACTGTCTCATTTTCATTTTGTTGAAATCGTGAAAACCTTTAACGGTTTATCCATACCTTTAAAGTACATATTCTATTAAATTTATTCCTTCTAGTTTCAAAAGTGTTCACAATAGAAGCTTCAGATTTATTTTTCTCGCAATTAACATATACATGATAAATCCACTGCAGAAAAGTCCTTGAAGCAGAACGTTACAGTTGGGCTGCTACTAGGGGCGTAAATGAGGAGATGTTGATGGAAATTCTTCCGGAGGATCTTCAAAGAGAAATTAGACGACATCTCTTTAAGTTTGTTGAAAAGGTAAGGATGTACATTTAAGATAAAGAATTATGAAGATCTTACTGTTGTATTTCATTAATTTCCCTACTTTGAACTTATTTCGTCTATGAATGTGATATTGTGGGAACTTATCTTTCTTGCATGCAATTTAAAGTCTAATGGGATATCACATTCATCTTAAAAGTGTTTATGTCGAATTATCATTTATGCTGTTACACCATCTTTTGCTTATGGTTCAAATTCTAGATGAGGGATACATTTTGCGTGAACGGCTATAGAACTACTACCCAGCATGATTTTTGACTGTAGATAGAATAATTATAAGGAAAAATTATTAAAAATGACCCAGTTTTGTTTGATCTTCTTCAAACAGTCCTACCTTATAATTAGCCGATAATTATGCCAACTTTATAATGTATCTTCGTAGATTAGTCCTTCAACAGAATCAACTTACCAAGCAAGTTAAAGGAACCACATGGCACATTCTGATTGGTTCTAAGTTTTTTCTAATGCATGTATTCAATTTTTCAACCCTCCCCCCCCCCCCCCGCCGTTCCCTCCTTTCCCTCTCTCTCTCTCTATTCAGGCAACCACCTTCCTTAGCACCACTCACCTGACAATCTCGCACCCCCAACAGCCCACACCACCCCCATTGGAGATCTTAGCCCACGACCATCTTTGCACTCTCTATTCTCTCCGGTCAAATGTACTTCATAAACTCATCAGCTACAACATTACTGCCCCCTGAAAGCAGTCTCTAATCTTTGATATTCTATATTAGAAAAACAGTTAAGAGAAACTTCCACTCTCTTTTTAACTATGCTTTCTGCCAGTGGCAAAAAATATGTAGAATATAACTTCCATCTTCAGAATTCTTTCACAAGTGTCCAAACTAAAGAGTCTACAGATAGTGGATGGAATATATAAATTATTTGATTCAATTTCATCACATGAAACACAATTAGCTTGTAAAATATGAGCGTTCTAGTTTTGTAAAGATTTGTTTTAAGTGCTACCTTGACTCGAGATTCCTGTTTTGTAATTACCAACCTTCTTTCCAAAAATTTCTTTTGCACTGGCCAGATTAGGAAGGTTGATCGAATATCTATGTTGTTAGTAGGAAGGTTGATTTAAAACAACCAAAAGATGTGTTACAACTAAAACACTAAAAATGTTCATATACTGTTTAAGCAAATGGAAAATGAATATATATATTCCTGTAGCGTATTTTGCTTAATTGCTGATGTTAGATGCTCCCAATATTGGCTTAATGGTTTTGGAATTCACTTCTCCTAGTTTCTTTCTCAGCTTTTCTCTCTTCTTTGACGATCTAAGTAATCTGTTTTGAACTTTTTTCTTTCTGGTATATGAACTTTACAACAACCTATAGTGATGATAGTCTTGTTGACACACAGCGGAGAGGTGGTGGACTGGTAGACTGTGATATCGGTTTGGTAGGAAGGACATGGAGAGGGATTCGGCGGGAACCTGGGTAGAGAGGGGCAGACTGTGATAGCGGTTTGGTAGGAAGGACAGGATGGAGAGGGGTTCGGCGGGAACCTGGGTAGAGAGGGGCAGGGGAAAGGGGAAGAGAGGTAAAATTGATTGACTTGCGAGAAAAAATTACTGTTCTTTCTTCATTAGAGGTCACCATGGATCGATGTGCGAAATATCTTGAATTGGGATTATTCCCAATTAATCAAAAAGTTATTTCAAGAAGATTAAATAAAGCTGGGATCATCCTTATCAATTTCTAACTAATTATTATATTTGGTTTGATGGGCACTATTTAACCTTTCGGATACAATTATCTTTTGGGAGTGCTTGTGTTGGAAGTGAAAAAGACGTGAAAAGACATGGGCAGATGGCAAGGGGAATATCTATATAGCATGAGAATGAAAAATTCTGGCCTGACGTGAATCTAAATATCGACATTTAATGAACTGAAAGATTGATAAAAAAATCTGTGGAACAAATTAACAAAAGCTCAAATCTGAGCATTATTTGATCGAGAAGATGAGCAATATCTTGTATAGATAAGTAATGAGGAGGTCTAACTACATGTTTTCACTGATCTATATACTTGTTCCTCAAACAACAGGCAAAAGGAAGTAATTTCTAGAATTATGAAATCGACGTTTCATATTTTGAATTCCTCCTAAAGATTTCATTTTCACGTTTCGGTATTATGATCTGTTCCTTGAAGTTTTTCGGTGCCATATTATTACCTTGTTAGATCCCATGTAACGAGACAATGGTACTAAGTGTAAATAATGTTACATACAACATATCCAAGTGTCAAACATGTAACGGTTCAAAATCTTACACATAGGGACATTGTAACACGTACTTTGCACATCATGAACATACATCCACAATTTTGTGGTTGACTTGTTTGCTAATTCTCATGGAAATTCTCATCCCAAATCCATTGATGAGCATGTACCACGGAAGTCTGTTCTGTTTTCCTCTGATTTTTCTTTTTTTGAAAAAGAAATCTGTAGTTCAAGATAGTATGAGATGTCTAGGTGAAGTGTCGTGTAAGGATTCCATACGAAGAGTTCCCGACACTGGTACTTGATATTATATGAAGAGTTCATATAATGTGGCAAAATATCATTTATTAAAATTTCAAAATTCATTAGTTTGTTGCTAACTCTACTCTGTGTATACAACAACAGAGTTCTATAATGCTTTCTACGGAGGCATTATTAACTTTGAATTATAATGAGTCCGTAAAATGCCCCATCACAATTGCACTAGTTTAAGTGTGTCCTGTTTTGCTTAGTATTAAACCCCTTAGATAGTCAAGTGCGTTTTTGTGATTGTAGGGAAAAGGGCCAGAGTTAGTTAATTTGCTCAACTCCCCCAAATTCTGGGTGGTTAATTATTTTCAAATTACTCTTGTATGGCTACATGAGGGGCTGTTATTTGATATTAGTACTTTGTATCTCGCATTTTTGTTACTCAAATCTGATGGAAGCATAAATGAAGAAGAAAACTAAAGACAACAAAGTAGATTACTTAGATTAGAATTTAAAACTCACTTCAATACGTTATAAATTCGCAGATGCAGTTACAATTGCGATAACGTTTATGAAACCACATTGGAAGACAATGCATATATGTGCTACAATTGCAACCTAATATTGCGGGTGGCAGTCTTAATTGATGATGTGACCGAGATCTAATACCCTGCTTTAGAGTAGGCAACTATTAGATTAGTAGCATTTCCGTTCAAGTGTTTTGATAAGGGCTGCTGCTCTTATAACAGATTCTGTTAGAGTTTTACATTCTGTTATCAGTTGTACATATAAATACTTGAAATAATGAGTTGTACAGGCATTCAATCTTTTTTTAATGAAATACAACCTCACCATTCCCTCTCTTTCTCTCTTTCCCTTTTCTCTAAATTCTGATTCTCTTTCTCTCTATTTCTTCTTCTGTATTCTGTGTTCTGTTATAGTTCTTAACTGAACTAATATCTAGCAGTTGAGCTGAGCTCGTGCACCATTGGTATCGGAGCTAACCTTGATCAAATCTTGATCAAATTTTGTGAAAACCAGATTAATCGAATTTCTCTGACATTCTGAGTTCATACATCTGAAAATTGTTTCAATCTGAGCTATATCTCAGCCGTAAATTGATACCCTATTTTGGAAGATTTCTGAGAATTTTCCAAAAATCTATTTGTGAGCATTCTGGCGCCTCAAACTCATAATGGAAGATCAATTGAAGGCTTTGGAGCAGAAATTGCAAGATCAATCACAGAAATACGATGATCAATCTCTGCAAATTCAAGATCAGTCCAAAAAAAATTGATAATCTGATGAATGTCATCATGGAGCTGAAGAACAAGATGAGTGATTCTTCCACTGAAGGATCGAGATCTGGATGGAAGGAGGTTAATTCACCAAAACCTTTGGGGTATACACCTAAACTCTCTTTTCCTAAATTTGATGGCACAAACTGTAGAATTTGGGTTAAGAAATGCAGTAAATACTTCAATTTGTGCAAAATTAGTGATGAACAAAAAGTAGACTTAGCTGCTCTAAATATGACTGATAAGGCAGAAAAATGGGTGACTAGCTATCTATCTGCAAGAAGAAATGTAGATTGGCCTGAGTTTGTGATGGATGTAGCAGCTAGATTTAAAGATGAAAGAGGCATGAATGTGGTAGAACAATTTAACAAACTGCAGCAGAGTGAATCTCTTGAATCTTATCTGGATGAATTCGAGGATTTAAAGTCTGATGTGATGCAAACTCATCACTCTTTACCTGAAGAGTTTGTTCTGGACAGCTTCATTAGAGGTCTTAAACCTGCTATTAAACCATTTGTTAAGGCTTTCAAGCCAGCAACAATGGCTGAGGCAGTGGAGTTTGCAAGAATGCAGGAGGAAGCTTTAGTTATTCATCAAAAACCTCACAAACCTTACTTCCCTTACTCTAAGCCTTTACAACTTACAAGCCATTCCTTTAAATGCTAATAAACCCCCTCTTCTACCCACTCCTCCTACTAAACCTGCTTCATTACCCTTAACCAAGTTTAATCCTAGGCCTGCTAGGAACTTCAAATATATTCCAGCAGATGTGAGAGCTGAAAAGATAGCTAAAGGGTTGTGTTACTATTGTGACCAACCTTATGACAGAAACCACAAATGCCCGTTCAAAGAACCACAACTATTTATAGTTGAAATAGCCAAAACAGATGATCAAGTGGAAGTAAGTGATGTAGAAGAGGATTCTGAGGATGAAGATTTGAATGAGCCTCTCATATCCATTAGTGCTTTGTGTGGAAATCAAAATTTCCAGACTATGAGAGTTAGAGGCCTGGTGCAAGGAAAATTGTTTCACATTCTGGTGGATTCAGGGAGCACTCATAATTTTCTTGACTTGGAATTAGCCAAGAAAATAGGCTGTGTTATTCTCTCAAGTAGTTTCCGTAGCCAATGGAAATCACTTAATATGCCAATATGTGCGTAAAGGTTTTGAGTGGGAAATGCAAGGCAAGCTATTCCAAGCAGATACTATGCTTATTGATTTGGGAGGATGTGACATGGTTTTGGGTATTCAATGGTTGGCTACTTTGGGGACTATTTGCTGGGACTTCAAGAAGCTTTTAATGCAATTTGAGTTGAGAAACCAACAGTTTGTGTTGCAGGGTGTGCACCCACAACCTGTTAAACCGGTGAATGGGGCTCCTTCTGCTAAAATGATAGCAAATGCTGCAGAGTTGTGTTTGTTGCAGGTAAGAGATGTGACTTATATAGAGATGCAAGCCAAAGATCTTTCTCCAGGTCATTCATGTGCTGAAGTAGAAGCTTTGAAACTTCAGAATCAAGATCTTTTGCCGACCCTAATACACTCCCTCCTCATAGAGGAGTGTTTGATCATACTATTCCCTTAGAATCTGGTGCTAGACCAGTAAATATACGGCCCTACAGATACCCTCTTAAACAGAGAGACATCATTGAACAATTAGTTCAAGAAATGTTAGAAAGAGGTATTATCCAAAACAGCTCTTCTCCATTTGCTTCACCAGTTGTCTTAGTTGGGAAAAAAGATGGCACCTAGAGGCTATGTGTAGACTATAGGGAGCTTAATAGCAAGACTATTAAGAACAAGTTTCCTATTCCTGTAGTCGATGAACTTATAGATGAGCTGGCTGGTGCTACTATTTTTAGTAAATTGGATTTACGGGCAGGTTATCATCAGTTGAGAGTACATGATCAGGATGTGTACAAAACTGCTTTTAAGACACACTCAGGGCATTTTGAATTCTTAGTCATGCCTTTTGGCTTGACAAATGCTCCTGCCTCATTTCAAGGGTGGATGTACAGTGTATTCAAGCCTTTGTTGCGGAAATGTGTGTTAGTGTTCTTTGATGATATATTGGTTTACAGTAAGACTAAAGATGAGCATTGGCATCATTTGTCTCAAGTTTTTGAGTTGATGAGGCAGAATTTAATGTTTGCAAAAGCAAACAAGTGCAGCTTTGCCATTGATAAAGTGGAATATCTAGGTCATTACATTTCAGCCAAAGGAGTAGAGACAGATCCTCATAAAGTTTCAGCAGTAGAGAGTTGGCCAATTCCTAAGAGTTGAGGAGTTTCCTAGGACTTGCAGGCTATTATAGGAAATTTGTCAAGCATTACTCCTTGATTAGCAAGCCTTTGACTGACTTGCTCAAGAAAGGAGCCTTTGATTGGACTGATGCAGCTCAACATTCTTTCATGTCACTAAAGAAAGCCTTAGTTACTGCACCTGTTCTGGCTGTGCCAGATTTTAATAAGGAATTTGTGGTGGAGACTGATGCTTCTAAGAATGGTATAGGGGCTGTATTAAAGCAAAATAACCACCCACTAGCTTTCATTAGCAGGGCTTTAGGGCCAAGATGGCAAAGGATGTCTGTATATGAGAAAGAATTGTTAGCCATTGTGTTTGCTGTTCAGAAGTGGGAACAATATCTCATGGGTACTCATTTTGTTATTAAAACTAATCAAAAGAGTTTGAAGTGGCTTTTACAACAGAAAGTTTCCACACCATTTCAACAGTTTTGGCTATCTAAGTTGATGGGGTTTGATTATGAAATACAATACAAGAGTGGCAAGGAGAACATAGCTGCTGATGCTCTTTCTAGAGTACAAGGGGCTGAGATATTGTGTATGGCTGTGCTGTCCTCTGATTTGACTGAGTTGCTCAAAGCTAGCTATGCTCTAGACAATAACCTGGTTGACATTATGAATCAGTTGCAACAAGATTCATCAGTGGGGCATTACACCATTAATGCTGGTTTGTTGAGGAGAAAAGGCAAGTTGGTGGTAGGGCCTAACACTAATTTGAAGAAGAAGGTGATACATTAATTACATGGTGCACCCGAAAGTGGACATTCAGGCAAAGATTTGACAATTAAAAGAGTGAAAAGTCTCTTTTACTGGAAAGGTAGAGATAAGGGAATTTGTGAGACAATGCCAAATTTGTCAAGCTTCAAAGTATGATACTTCAGCTTCACCTGGTCTTCTCCAACCTCTTCCCATTCCAGAAGCTGTGTGGATTGACATTTCCATGGATTTCATTACAGGTTTGCCTAAATCTGGTGGTTATGAAGTTATTTTTGTGGTGGTTGACAGGTTGAGTAAGTACAACCATTTATGGCTCTAGCTCACCCTTTTACTGCTATCCAAGTTGCTCAAGTGTATCTTGACAATGTTTTCAAACTTCATGGCTGGCCTAGAAGCATTGTCAGTGATAGAGATCCTGTTTTTCTCAGTAACTTTTGGACTGGTCTCTTCAGTTTACATGGCACAAAATTTTTATTATCTTCAGCTTACCATCCTCAAACAGATGGACAAACTGAAGCTGTGAATAGGTGCTTGGAAACCTACCTAAGGTGCATGTGCAGTGAACAGCCTAAAAGTTGGCATGCTTGGTTGCCTTTAGCTGAGTGGTGGTATAACACTCACTTTCACTCATCAACACAACTTACTCCCTATAAAGTTGTTTACTGCCAAGCTCCACCTCTCCATTTACCTTATCTGCCTGGTGATTGCAATGTGGAAGCTGTTGACAGAAGCCTTCAAAGAAGGGAAGATATGGTTACATTGCTTAAATTTCATTTGTTGAGGGCTCAAACAAGAATGAAACAACAAGCTGATAAGGGCAGATCTGATAGAGTCTTTCAAGTGGGTGAATGGGTGTGGCTTGAGTTACAGCCTTACAGACAGCAATCAGTGCACAGTAGAACTAACCATAAGCTTGCTTCCAAGTTTTTTGGCCCTTTTCAGATAGTTGCTCTTATTGGTGCAGTGGCTTACAAACTCAAACTCCCCACTGATGCTAAGATACATGATGTGTTTCATGTATCTCAATTGAAAGCTTTCCATGGCACCCTTCCTGTAGCTACCCATATTCCTCAGTGGTTCCATGGCCAAGAAGCTTCTAAAGTTTATCAACCAGTTGCCATCCTAGACAGAAAGGTTGTCAAGTTTCAGAATCAAGCTCAAGTGCACTATTTGGTTCAATGGGAAAATTCTTCTTCTCATGATGCTACCTGGGAAATTGCTACTCTCTTTGAAGACAAGTTTCCTGAGTTCATGGTGTCTTGTAACTTGAGGTCAAGTTCTCTCTAAGGGGGAAGGAATGATAAGGGCTGCTGCTCTTATAACAGATTCTTTTAGAGTTTTACATTCTGTTATCAGTTGTACATATAAATACTTGAAATAATGAGTTGTACAGGCATTCAATCATTTTTTAATGAAATACAACCTCACCTTTCCCTCTCTCTTTCTATCTCCCTTTTCTCTAAATTCTGATTCTCTTTCTCTCTATTTCTTCTTCTGTATTCTGTGTTCCTGTTATAGTTCTTAATTGAACTAATATCTAGCAGTTGAGCTGAGCTCCTGCATCATGTTTTGAAGCAAAACCTTATATGTGTGAGTTGAAGGTCAGAACCATGAAGTCAACGTTTGACTTTGTGTGATCTTTGTTGAATAATAAATGATGAACCCTTCAGGCCTTTGCTGTGTCTTAATAGTCGTGGGATCAACAGGCTCACTTGTTGACAACAGTGGCGGATGCAGGAGTTGAAAGTTGGGTGTGCCTTATGTAAGAACAAAGTAAGGATACATAGCTTGTGGAGGTTCGAACTCATGACTATAATTAGTCTACCACTTTTTGCAAAAGCTTCTACCACCAAGCTAAACCATTTTATGTGCTTTCACATTGCATCAAATCCCCCCCATCCTAATATCTATGTAGACACTTGTCTCCATGTAGATCCGCCTATGGTTGACGGCACTCTGGTGGTTGGGAGATGAGCCTACAGCCAAATTTTATCTCCTCTCCTCTTCCTTTTGAATGAACAAGATTTTGCTTGAATTAATTCATGTGAGTGTTTTGGCTTTGGGGATAGTCTTAAAAGGACATCTGTGTCCTGTCTTTATATGTACAAAGTGAAGTTGGTCTAGTAATTTTGATTTCTATCTATGTTTTGTAAATGAATCTGCACAGTAGGTCAAGAAATTGAGAATTTTTTCGCTCTTACTTTCCTTATAAATCAGTTTCTTTATTTTTGTTCTATGAACTTATTATAGTTTTTACTTAAGCATAATCAGAGTTACTAACGTTCAAAGTTTGTGTATTGAGCGGCGTGAAACATTATATGTGTTGATCAATAAACAACGGAGGAAATATTTGATAAACCATTATTGTTCGATATAAGCATGACTGGTATACGTGTGTGTATAATTACGGATCACTTACTGAAAATACAGTTTTCTAACCTTTTTCTGTAATATTTTTGACATTAGTATATCTCTTATCATATCTTAAGATCACGTTAGCTCAATATTTAATGATCTGATCTTATCCTATGTTACGATTTAACACATGCTTTACTATATTTTGTCTATAGGTCCGAATTTTCAGAGTGGTCAATGAGAAGGAGCCTATTTTAGACGCCGTTTATGAGAGGCTTAAACAAATGACGTACATCAAGAACAGCGAAGTTTTATATCAAGGGGGTATCATTGATAAAATGGTTTTCATTGTACGAGGGAAGATAGAAAGCATTGGGGAGGATGGAATTATTGTTCCCTTGGCTGATGGAGATGTGTGTGGTGAAGAACTCCTTACATGGTGCCTTGAGCATTCTTCAGAAAATAGAGGTCAGGTCAATATTTTCTAAATGCCCTGTTATCATGTCGGTGATTGTTAATGAAAAAAGGGTTCTGTTCTAAAGCTACCTCTTCCAAAGGATCAAGACCATATACATATATATCAAGCATAACCAAACCTTTACTAGATTAACTAAACCTAACTCAAGTCAATACCTCCTTAAAGTGCTGTTTCGGTCACGATCTTAGTAACGATCATGGTGTTAGGTAAAGGAGATGATGCGGTTGTCGTACAGCCACATATCAGATAAGACAACAAGATATTGCTTAAATTGGCTTAAGACACTGTTATCTACACCTTTATGATGCTGGTAGTATCGGTTTGTTTGAATTTTAAAAACCTTTATAAAGCGCCGATACGATATGATACGGTCTTGTTTTAGCACCCATGATCTGGGGCCTTATGAAGGTGTATGTAGCCTATGGCCATAACATATCAACTCTTGAGCAACACAATGAGTGTTACATTTATTGAAACCTTCATGTTTTTTATATAATCCGGTAGTCTAAAATTGGTCTGTGGCTGTAAGAGATTTGTCTCTGAAAACAATCAGCTATCTTCCCTTCTGTTGCTTCGGTTTTCTACTGCGCTGCTATATGATTGTATTTAATCAACTCTCCCGCTTCCGTAGCCTGCTTGTGACTTCAGTGCTTCTATGCACTCGAAAGTTTTATCTACAAACGTGTGCATGCGCTTATCCTTGTGTCCAATCGTCAACTTGCTCTAATGGGCTGACTGCTTCACTAGATTTTTTACAGTTTACTTTTGAGGAAGATCACTATCATTTTCTTCAGAAGTATGGGCTGACATATGAATAATGACATCTTTCAATTGATTGGGTTTTACAGATGGAAAGAAAGGTAGGATCACTGGGCAGCGGTTGTGGAGCAACAGGACAGCAAGATGTTTAACAAATGTTGAAGCATTTATACTTAGAGCCCGAGATCTTGAAGAAGTCACAAGTCTCTTTCCAAGAATCTTGCGAAACCCACGAATCCAAGGAGCTATAAGGTCCGTGTTCATTTGTAGTTTATATTTTGATGAGATGCAATTGGCAAAATAACTTTGACTCCTCCACTTACATAATTTGAACAGTATCCGGATATTTTAACTTTTACTTTTCCAAGGTCTTAATAACTAAATGAGTATGAAAATTGCCAAGCAACTGATTTTCCCTTGTTGTGCCACCATGAAGTCCATGAGTCCGTTTCAAAAGAAACATGTTCTTTTGATGCTTTTCCTTTTCCTAAAGTAAGATAACATTATAGTATTATGCGTAGATACTAGGAAAAATACAATTTGATGCAATGTGAAAACATATAGAATGGTTTAGCTCGGTGGAAGAAGCTTTTGCAAAAAAGTGGCAGAATGATTATAGTCATGATTTCGAACCTCCACTAGCTATATTTCATTCTTTTTTTTTTTTTTTCACATTTCGTTGTTATTGACATAATACATAGCCAACTTACAAATCTGCCACTGGCTGAACGATTTATTTATAGAGTCTGGCCTTTTTTACCAAGTTGGAGAAGCACGTTAGTTTAAGAAAATAAGGAGATCATAGGGCACAACCTTTTTCAAAGACTCCAATGTTACACGTGCAATTTTGGTGCTACGTGTACTCCGGTTTGGGGGATGTTTGATACATGTACTTGTCTTAGTATCCTATCCTCCTGATCAAAGCATTAGGACTCGAGCTTTTGTTTCCTTTAGTTGTATTTTCCTTATTTTTTTCTAGTGTTTTACTTTATGTTCTAGTACTCTTGTATAGGTTTAAAGTTTCATTGTTGAGTTACAGTGTTAAGTGATAATATGATGAATGAAATGATTCTTTACTACCAAGGCCTCTTGTTATATACATGCTTCAAACATCGTTGCTGTTTAGGCTAACTCATTGATCGAGCCGCCTCATGTTTTAAAGCGTTCCTCCCAGTCTCGTGATATAAGAACTCCCATTGTCCGCTTCGCTCGTGCCCGCCAAGCGCGCGCACGACTGCCCCACTCGACCTTCGTCCTGTCACTCTTGTCGCCAATAGGCAAGAGCGCCCTTTAGATACACGGTTGCTCGTGCTCCCATAAGCACCGTAGTCCCTTTCCGCACAAGGTTTACGCCCTTGCCCCCTAGTAGGCAAGAGCGTGCCGCACGTCCCGAGTGTCAAACTCTTGGACCGCACAACCTTTTCCAAAGACTCAAATGTAACACATGCAATAATGGTGTTACGTGTACTGGGGTTTGGGGGAATGTTTGATACAGGTACTTGTCTTAGTGTCCTATCGTCCTAACTCAAAGCATTAGGACACAAGCTTTTGTTCATAATGAGGACACAATCTAAGATGTAGTTCTATTAATATATATCAATATCTTACGTACTCAACTATGTAAACAAAGGTGCATTATTGGGTATACTGTTGACTATTGGATGAGTACTTTTAAAATGTTCAAGGTGGAAATTTTCTTTAAACGTTGTGGCTTAGCTGATGCCCTCTTTATTCAGATACGAATCTCCGTATTGGAGATGCTTTGCTGCAACGCGAATTCAAGTTGCTTGGAGATACAGAAAGAAGCGGCTAAATCGAATGGAGGCGGGAGGAATTTGAGTGGCACTTGTAGGCACCGATTTGTTGTAGCTTTAAATTAACTATTTTCATCTTGTAAATAGAGAAACTTATGCACCTTTGACGGGGTTACTATCATGTTGTTTAATGTGACTAAAGCCTCATTATAGTTTGTGGTGGTGAGTCTGGTGACTTGTCATAATTCATGTGCATATACTATACGGGTGACAGTTCAAGGCGCAAGTATATGTCCCTGCCACATGACTACTGCAAAAATTTAACGATAGTATGCCAAATGACAACAGTCACTATACTAATTTCCTGCACAAGTTCAAGTGAGTTTTCCCTTGGATGCTTTAAAAAGGTGCTTTAAAAAGAAAACATCAACGGAATCCACAAGCTTGGTCTGTCAGGTATCAGCCGTATCACTATTAGTTTTCACATTTTGGTTTTTATAATTTTACAATCAAATGATATAAAATTATAAATCTGAAGTTGGTAATATAGACAGTAATCATGTTATTTTAAAAAAATTTAACAACTAAACACTAAACTACTTTTTGTGATTTCTATATTTTGGTTTTCTGGTTTTCGAAAAAAAACTGAAAACTGAAAATAGAAAAAGATAAAGAATAAGTTCGGGGTTGTTCAGTATCGTTTTTTATTTTTATTTTTCATTTAATTTAAAACAAAAAAAACAAAAAAAAGTGGTTTTCAATTTTTTTTTAAGTCATTATGTTTCCAGTAAGTTATCATGTCTTTCATATTCAAAAAAACTAAAAAACTTGCCATGATAATGAACAGGCCTTTAGGGTTTTATTTTGGGAAATCCCAATGGTATATTTGTACTTTTGGAAATTCCCTACAGTATATCTTAGTCTTTTTGGGTCTTAATGCCATACCCGAACTAATGTTAACTTTTGAAATGTAACATAATGAATTCAAGGAAAATTTGATATTAAAGGTATGAACTATGCTCGATCTTATTTTAAAGTGTTTACCTATTACTTATTGTTGTAGATACCAACTATCGATCATGTTTGATTTTATAGATCCTTGTTGACCCGCTAACCTGAAATAGCAGGACAAAGTGAGATTTTGCATGTGATTATTTTAAGGGTTTTAAGATGCGCATTTCAATGTGACTATTTCAGTTTTTCGGGGTGAAGGTGTTTTCCAAAAAAGGACACCACTATTCACCCTTTATGGGCTCCAATTTCGAGAATCCCTAAAATAAAGGTACCAATAAGCTGGATATTCAAGCACGCACTTTAAAACGACTTTTCCAGGTTGAAGACGTTGTTTGTTCGAAAAATATACATCGCTATGCAACCTTTATGAACACAAATTTCGAGAATCCCTATAGAACGAGTAATTAAAAGATGAATTTAAAAGACAACGTTATGCACCCTTTATGGGCACGAATTTCGACAATCCTTACAAAACGAGTACCAATAAGCCGGGTTTTAGGGCACGTGCTTCGAATCGATTTTTTTTGGGCCGAAGACATCATTTTTTCAATTAGGGCACTATTACGCACTCTTTAGGAACACAAATTTCGAGGATCCCTACAAAATAAGTATCAATAAGCCGGTTTTTCGAGCATGCAATTCAGTCCAAAAAAAGTCAAAAAAGTTGTCTTGAACTACGTGCCCAAAAACCTAGCTTATTGGTATCCGTTTTTTAGGGATTCTAGAAATTCGTGCCCCATATAGGGTGCATAGCGTTGTCCATTTTCGAAAAAAACGTCGACTTAAGCCTAAAAAAGTCGAAAAAGTCGACTTATCGGTACCCATTTTATAGGGATTCTCGATATTCGTGTCCATTAAGGGTGAATAGTGTTGTCCGTTTTTCGAAAAAACGTCGTGGTCGACTCGAAAAAATAGCCTAGAAGTGCGTGCCCGAAAATCCGGCTTATTGGTACCTGTTTTTTAGGTATTCTTTAAATTGGAGCCTATAAAGGATGAACGGTGGAGTCTGTTTTTCGAAAAAAAAAGTTGTATTCACACGAAAAAGCTGAAATAGTCGCATAGAAATACGTGCCTGATAACGCTTAAAATAATCACATACAAAATCTTAGTTTCACCTATTGTTTCAGGTTACCAGGTCACAAAGACCCATAAAATCAAAATGATCGATAGTTGGTACCTACCAAACATAATCTATAGGTGAGCTCTTTAAAGGAAGAACGAGTATAATTCGTACCTTTAATATCAATTTTCTCTTAATTAAAAACTGTTAAACTTTAACCCCAGCTTCCTTACAACCACCACGACCACCGTACAACCACAACAACACCCTGAAACCACCAGTAACAACCCAAAACATGCCTAACTCCAACCTCTTATCTTTTGTCTTCTCTGTTAGCAAATAGCAACTCAAACTTAAGAATAAAAAACTTGCCAACTTCACTCCAGTCCCACACCAATTCTCCCCGATTTTGCATACTCTTTAAACTCCAGTCTTCTTGATTTATTCCATCGCCATCCCCCCCACCACAAATTATTGAAACAAGATCTTCAATCTTTTTTTTAATAGATTTAAGTTCTCGATCGTTTCATGTAAATTGTAGAAATTGCAATATGTATAGCAATTTCATGAAATGGAAACAAGAGTAAACCAATAACCCAAATCCCCACCACCACTACTCCTTTTCTCCTCACCACCACTCCTTGCCTCATTCCAACCTTATTCCGCTGGGTAAACCACCTCAAACCCCTGACAACTCCTCTTCGAACACTCGTAGTAGCCCCACCGCGAAACATCTCTTATTCGAACTCCTTTCCCCAACCCCCTTTGGGACCTCATCACCTTCTTTTTATCATTTTGAGAAGCTGTTGCAAGTAAGGTCGGGGCTGCATGGTGGACGTTGACCGATAGTAGGTTGGTCAGAGGTGGTGTCGGCTTGCTCCGGTATAGACAAACATTTGTGAGGGTAAGTTTGGGCTTGGTGGTTACCGGTGCTGGGTTGGATAGGGGTTGTGGGTATTTCTTTTGTTTAATTTGATGGAATGATTTGTTAATTAACTGAATATTCCATCAATGATATCACATTGGGAACTTAATTAGTTCGGGTATACCATTGAAACTTAAAAATATTAAGGTATACATAGGGCCGTCCCAAAGGTTTTGGAAGCCTTGTGCTGAAGTCAATAAATGAGGCCCTTTAAAAATACTACTCCCTCCGTATTAAAAAAATGCAACATTTGTCATTTTAGGCTGTAACAAAAAAATGTAATATTTGCAAACTTTCCTATTATAGTATGTTTTTTTGTGCAAAATGACCAAAATAGCCTCAATTAAACATAGTTATACATAACCTAATTCATCTTACCAAATAAACCTAATATTGTTAAAATTAATAACCCTCTCTAATTAAAATTTATATCCACCACCATTTTCAATCCCACCACCATTTTTGTTCTTAACCCTCATTTCCACCGCCGACGACCCACCAACCACCACCAACCCACCATCGACGAACCACCAATCCACCACCGATGAACCACCAACACCATCGTCCTTAACCCTCATTTCCACCGCCGACTCATTTACCGGCCAAATCTCCACCATTAATGTCACAAAACAGCCAACATCGAAAACCCCCAACTCTAAAATCCCCCAAAATAGAAAACCCTAAATCTAAAACCCCCAAAATCGAAAATCCCCAAATCTATTTCTAGGTCATCGAAACTCTTTCGGGTATGTTTATGGATCTTTGTTCATTATTTTGTTTTTAAACTATAGGTTTTCGAAATTTTGGGTTTTGGGGTTCGAATTTGTGGGTCTTGGAGTTCGAAATTCTGGGTTTTAGATTAGGATTTGTTGTTGTTCGAATATTTGTTGTTCTTGTGAATTTGTTGTTTGTTGTTGTGAATTTGTTGTTGTTGTTGTGGATTCGTTGTTGTTCGAAATTCTGGGTTGAAGTTTGGGTTGTGGGGTTGAATTTGGGGTTTCCGGCTGGTGGCGGTGAAGGTGGTTGGTGCAAGTTTGTTGTCCGGCGGTAGATAGTGGCGGTGGGTGTGGTGTTCGGCCGTAGATAGTGGTTGTTGGTGTGGTTGTGGTGGGCAGGTGGTTGATTTGGTGGGTGTGGTGAAGATGGTGGTGGGTGTGGTGAAGATGGTGGTTGGTATGGTGACCCATCAGTCAGCCTTTCTCTCTCCTCCTTTCCACTTAATACCCAAACTAAATCACAAGTACCAAATTTTGCCTAGGAGTCTGTGTCGAACCCAAATGTTGCGTTTTTTTTTATACGGAGAGAGTATATATTTCCTCCGTTTTGATATAAGTGATACACTTTCTATTTTGAGGTGTTTTAAAATAAGTGATACGCTTTGGTTCTTTGCTTTATATGGTAACTTTTTGCTTGTGAAATAACCTATGTGCCCTTACTTTTTTTCTAAACACATCATTAAAAACATCTAACAACACTAACCTCAAAAGGGGGTCCGGGGACCACACCCACTAACTTCACCATTAATTATACTCTAAACACACTTACAATCTTTTGCCTCAAAATCCGCAAAAGCAACAATGTATCACTTATTTCCAAACGGAGGAAGTATATACTTAATACTAGTTAAGATAATTTAGTCAACACATATTACAATAAGTTATAGTGAACCAAGGTAAGCTCTTAACAATGAAAAATATTACTCCATCTTTATTTTAATGCTTAATCTCATTTTTCTTAACAACAAATTTGCACCCTACCATCGTCGTATTATAAGGACAATAACGATGATTGAATTAGTTTTAACTTAGCCAACCTCGTTAATTCAATTAGCGAATTCCTAAATTGTTAATTCAAGGAATTTTGGTTCATTATAAATCTAGTCCACTTCTTTCTTTCAACATTTTGAAGAAATATTGCGGGAAAATTTATTAACTAGCAATTTTACCGATAACTGAGTCTCTTTTTAAAGTGAGATAATTTTTTTTAAAAAAAAAGTAGTATTGGAATAGTTTTTACAATGAGTGTTATTATGGTCAAAGAGTAATAAAAAGGAAATGAGTGAGGAGAATACAAATATATAATAGCTTGTAAATGTAGATGGTCAACTTTAGTTAGAACAGGGAATTGCAAAAAAAATTCATTTGGTGGCTAAGGTAGATGGTCTTGGGACATCAACAAATAAAATGAAAAAATTGTGTTCATCAACCTTCGACCGCGCGTCTCGCAATCTAGAGCGCATTCAAGGAGCTAAGACCATTGGACTCAGAGGTGGACCTACTAAGGAACAAGGGGGGACAACTATCCCCCCACTTTTTTTTTTTAAAAAAAACTGAAGAATACGGCGTGCCGCCTGTGACTGTGAGGCTGTGTGGGGCCCACTAAATTTAATGTTATACGCATAAAACCAAGGAAGAAAAGAAAGGAAAGAAAGGAAGGAGCGAAAAGAAGACGCGGGGCCCACCTTGGGAGAGGTCAGTGTCAGCGTCAGCGTCACTTTCTCAGTCTAATAACTGCTTAACTTCATTGTGGGGCCCACTGAGAAAAAAGAAAATAGAAAAAAGAGCAGCCACTGTTGTCGCCTGAGACAAAGTCAGACGTGGCCCACCTTTGTTTGTTGAATTGTTGTTCGTCTGTTTCTATTGTTTGTTCGGTTGGGGTTAGAGATCTTGGACGGCGTTCCGGTGGCGGCGGCTGACGACGGGTAAGTTTATTTTATTAAAAGTTTTTCTTATTTTTAAAATTCTAGTTTAAGAAATTTGAGTAATTAAATTGTAAATTTATCAATTTAATGTTGTGAATTAGAGCGTGATTCTAATTTCTTAATTAGTTTGTGATTAATGGGTTATGAATTGGTTTGTGAATTGTTAGTGAATTATTTTTGTTAATTTAATTGTTACTTTGTTAGTGAATTATTTTATTAATTGAAATATTAGTGAATTATTTTGTAAATCGAATTATTAGTGAATTGAATTGTTAGTGAATTAGTTTGTGATTGGAATGTTGGATTCTTAGTGAATTAGTTTGTGTAAGAAAATTGATTCATATATTTTTCAAATTAATAGGATATGACAAGTTCTTCAAAAAAGTCCAAAGCAATGGGAAAACAATTCAATATTCGGCAAATGTTTGCAAGGAAATTAAAATCACAAGATAATCCTTGTTCTTCACCCGCACAAAGTGAGACACCTCTTGATAATAATATGGCAAATGAAATCACTAGTAATGTTCATATTGATGTGGATGAAGCAATTGATATTCATGAACCAATTGATGATGATGATGTAGATGAACCAATTGATGATGATGATGTGGATGAACCAATTGATGATGATGATGTGGATGAACCAATTGATGATGATGATGTGGATGAACCAATTGATGATGATGATGTGGATGAACCAATTGATGATGATGATGATGTGGATGAACCAATTTATAATGATGATGTAGATGAACCAATTGATGATGATGATATGGATGAACCAATTACTAGTAATGAACCCATTGAGGAAGAGGAAGATGGAAAGTTGGTCTATGATGTTGATCGAACTTCTTCCTCATGATCCGGGATTAAGAATGGACATAATGGATTATCTCCCAAACCAAAGAAATCCGGTTAGAAGAGGCTACATCATCAAAAAAAACCTTGTCAACCAAAAACACATAACTTCCCTCAAAGACAATGCTATGGAAAACGTCGATTAAGTGTTTCTTGGTTTAAAAAAAGAGATTGGCTTGAATATAGTATTTCAAAAGATGCCGCATTTTTTTATGTATGTTACTTGTTCAAGCATGAAGTTGAAAATAATTGTGGTGGTGATGCATTTGTTAATGGAGGATTTAGAGCATGGAATAAGCCGGATAGGTTTGACAAACATGTTGGTGCAATTAAAAGTGCTCATAATCTTGCCTATGAGAAGTATGTGAATCTAAGAGATGGGAAAAAAATCAATCATCACAGTGCTTGACAATGCAAGTGAGGAGACAATGTAAAAATATAAGATTCGTTTGAATGCATCATTAACTTGTTTGAGATTTCTTTTGGGGCAAGGTTTGGCATTTCGGGGACATGATGAGAGTGAAGAATCATACAATCGAGGTAACTTCCTTGAACTTTTGAAATGGCTTAGGGGAAAAGTTAAGGAAGTTAAAGACCATACTCTTGATAATGCTCCTAAAAATTGTAAATTGACTTCTCCTAAAATTCAAAAGGACATTATTAATTGTTGTGCAAAAGAAACAACTAGGCGCATAATAGAAGAGATTGGTGATGATTACTTTTCCATATTGGCGGATGAGTCATGTGATGTGTCCTGTAAAGAACAATTAGCTCTTGTTTTGCGTTTTGTTAATAGAAAAAGTGGAGCGATAATGGAAAGGTTTTTAGGCATTGTTCATGTTGGTGATAAAACTGCTCTATCTTTAAAAAACGCAATATTGTCTTTGCTTATGGAATATAACTTGGATCCATGAATGATTAGAGGGCAAGGATATGATGGGGCTAGCAACATGAAGGGTGAAATAAATGGGCTTAAGACATGGATTATGAATGATACTCTTAGAGCTTATTATATTCATTGTTTTGCCCATCAACTTCAATTAACTCTAGTTGGTGTTGCTAAGAAGAATGAAAATTGTGGTTGGGTGTTTGAAATTATTGCAAACTTGTTGAATGTGGCTGGGGCTTCTAGTAAAAGAAGAGAAATGATTCTAACAAGTCAAGCTCGAAAGGTTGCTAAATCATTAGATATGGGGGAAATTAAAAGTGGTTCGGGATTGAATCAAGAGCTTGGTTTGAAAAGACCTGGTGATACACGTTGGAGCTCTCATTACAAATGCATGCTTGACATTATCACTTTGTTTCCTTCAATTGTTGAGGTACTTATTGACATTGGCAAACATGGTTCATCGGATGATACATTCAAAGCTCAAATTGTGTTGGGATTATTGGAGTCATTTGATTTTATATTTATGGTTCAATTGATGTTGACTATTTTTGGGTACACTAATGATTTGTGTATTGCTTTACAAAGAAAAGAACAAGATATTGTTAATGCTATGAGACTTGTTTCAATTACAATTAAAGTCTTACAAACAATGAGGGAACAAGGATGGAAGACTCTCTTGAAAAAAGTAACATCATTTTGTAATAAGCACAAAATTGATGTTCCCACTATGAAGTCTAATTATGTTCCTCAAGGAAGATCAAGACGTTTTGTTGAACATGCTACAAATGAACATCATTTTCGGGTTGAAATTTTCTTAGAAGTGATTGATTTGCAACTTCAAGAACTTGACAATCGATTCAATGAGAGGAACATGGAGTTACTTACTTGCATAGCTAGCCTAAGTCCTAAGGATAATTTTTCATCATTTGATAAAGAAAAGGTACAAAACCTAACCTTCTATATATCTATCTATCTATATATATATATATATATATATATATATATTTATCCCATTGTATAATATTAATTCTTGTATAAGGTGCTTAAACTTGCTTCTTTGTATCCCGAATACTTTTCAAATAATGAGTTGGTGAGTCTTGATTGTCAACTTGATGTGTTCAAGCAAACCATGTTAGAAAATGAGAATTTTCGAGATTTGCGCGATATTAATTCTCTTTCTATGATGCTTGTCAATACCAAGTTGCATGAGACTTACCCTCTAATACACTACCTTCTATGCACGCAATGCGTGCTTCGTTCGAAAGAGCAATATATAAGGATTTACAATAAACTACTTTGTAATTTTTCCAATGGAGTTTATACATATTTTTCATAATTTTGAAAATAATCGTTAAATTTTAGTTATTTTGTTTTTTAGAGGGTGTAATCTTAATCCCAAGAGAGTTTAAATAGTGAAAAAATACAAATACATAAAAAAAAGAGTAATATATATTAGAGAGTATATGAGCAATAGTGATTTAAAAACGTCAAAAAAGACATAAAAAATTGCCAAAAAATTAATGGAAGATGTCATTTGGAGTATCATCGCTCTTGAGTAAAAAATATGTCATCAGTCTCCTTTTCTCACTCATTCTAAAATACTCTATCATGTTTCATGGTCAATTCGATCAGATGCACCCCATGCCACTCATGACTCATGACCAATTAATCACTCATGTACTTGAAAATAAAAAAAAATTCAAAAGTATATAAAAATATAACAAAGTGGGTGTCTATTTATTGATCTCAAGAAAATAAATAATATTCTATATTGGATTTTTTATTGCTTTTGCTGTCAAATTATTTTTGGTAGTAAAAGATATTTTTGGCTGGTAATTATTCCAAAAAATACTATTAATTCGGCAATGAAACCACTCATGCCTGGTAATGCAAGGGATGCCATGGAAAAGCTACTGAAGAGTGTGAATATTTTTTAAATTGTTTTTACTTTGTAGATTTTCAGATATTTTAATTTGAAGTTTAAACTTTTTTTGCTAATAGTCTGATTGCTAACATTGGTTAATTCCTTAATTATAGGAGATTTGGTTTATTTTAATTATTTTTTTTCTTATTTTTGGCGTCCACCCCTTCTTTTCACTTATATAATAGAGATTTGCTTATCAAGTTGATGTTGATTCTTCCCGTGGCTACCGCAAGTGTTGAAAGAGTGTTTTCCGCAATGACACTAGTCAAAAGTAAGCTTCGAAATAGTATGGGTGATCAACTAATGAATGATTTTTTGGTGACTTTTATTGAGAAAGAAGTGTTTTTACAAGTTCGGGATGAAGATATCATCGCTATATTTGAAAGAGTGAAGATTCGAAGGATATTTTAGTAGTATGTACCCGAATTGTAATATTAATATGGCATTTTGGATTGAGTATGTACTCGAGTTTTTTTAATTGTGTACCGGATTTTTTATTACTAAATAGATTTGTGTTGCATTAACTAAATTGTCCCCCACCGTCAAATTCCTGGGTCCGCCACTGATTGGACTAGTACATTTTTGCTACATTATTGCTGTAAGGTATTGTATATTTCGGGCCCCTCCGTGCCATGAGGCCCTATGCGAGCGCTCTGCTTGCACACTCTCATGGCCAGCCTAGGTATACCATTGGGAATTCTTACAAGTATATTGACATTTTTCCTTTCATTTTTTGTTGTAGTTTTTAGTTTATCTGAAAATCAAAAACCAAAACATGGTAACCGGAAAAAGTGGTTTCCTCCTTTTTGCAATCAGTTTTCAAATAAACCATGATTAATATCTATATACTTAATTTAAAGTTTTTTTATAACTCATATCATATGATCCTAAAATCATAAAAATTGAAAATGGGAAACTGACAATAATACTAAACGCGTCCTTAGCTAAGTTATTAAACCATGTCAAATAATGCTTAGTCTATGAAAAATTACATTGTTAATCCAAGGAAGCTATGGATATCACTTAATGAATTGGGGTTAAAAGATTCTAAAGTTGGGTGGGAGTTGGGGATTTTCTAAAGATATGTTCAGTAGATTTAAGGAGGAAGGAAGAAGGTGGAAAGAGAAAGGTGGTTTTTGAGAGAGTCAAAATCGGGTCAGCTTTTGGAGGGGATGATCATGGAAGGTGAAGGTGATGGATGTTGGTGAGGGAAGAGGATGATGATGGTCAGGATGAGATGCTGATCCATCACGTTTTTATTCTATGCTTTGGTTTTTCTTTTTCCTTTTTTTGTTGGCTAATTTAGTTTGGGTTATGAACTTTTTATTGTGTAGATTAGGATCAATAGTGATCTAGTATATGAATATAAAGAACACCCACAAGTAAGTTAAAGTTTCTTTAACAATGATTAATAATTAAAATGTTTAGATAGGCTGAAATTGAATAATTATATTAGTTAAATAGAATACATTTCAAGTAAACCATAAACTCGTCTATTAAAAAAATTTAAACTAAATTAAATCATTTTTTAATAAGCATAGTTATTAAATAAAACTGAATTATCGATAAATAAATTTAAGTAGAATAAAAACCTTAATAATAATTTCCGAAAATTCGTGGTATTACATCTACTTTTTCCTAAAAATAAAGTTCCTCCTCGAAATTTAAAGTTAGGGATAATTTAATATCAACAAAATCTTAGTTCAAAGCTTTGCTAGTATTACATTCGGTCCCACTCAGGGAGTTTCGTCCCACTCAGGGAGTTTCGTCCCCGAAACTCGGTAATCGTACCTGAGGGAAGAGTTCTTGATAACGCTTACTCATGTCATCTTCTCTTTGCCAAGTGGCTTCCTCAATTTGACGATTAGTCTATAATACATTGACTCACTTAACCTTCTTGTTCCGGGTATTCCTCACTTTGGTATCAAGGATTTTAATAGGAAGTTCTTAATTCAAAAGAAAGGGTCTCATCAAATTCTATGGTTTTAGGTTGAATACCATGGGAGGGTCCTACAACGTATTTACAAAGTTGAGACACATGCAAAACATTGTGAACATTGGCTAACTTTGTGGGTAAGGCACCTATAAGCCACTTTTCCAGAATTTATTATCTAGTAAGGTCACTCAACTTTGCCTTTCTAGCGAATTTCATTACTCTCTTGGTTGGTTAAACTTTCAGCAACACATTTCTCCAACTTCAAAGTCTAAATCTCGTCTCCTTTGATCAACATACGACTTCTGTCGATCTTGAGCTTTTTTTATACGTTATTAGTAGTTTCTTCAATCATTTCTAGTCCCAAATTCAACGACTCGTTCACAGTACTCTAACATATAGGATTCCAACATTTATGTCCATATAATGCCTCGTACGGGCCATTCCTATACTCGAGTGATACTTGTTATTGTACGAGTATTCAATGTACATCAAATGATCATCCCAATATCCACTAACCATGCATGCTCTCAACATATCCTCTAAGGTCTGGATTGTTCTTTCAATTTTACCATCTATTGTTGGGTGAAAGGTTGTGCTGAATTTCAATAGTGTACACACGACTGTGTGAAAATGTTTCTAGAACTTTGATAACAATCTCGAATTACTCTTCTGAAGTCCTTCGTAATTCCATGTAGCCTAACCACTTCATTAAAGTTAGCATCAAACAATTGCTTCAACGACCAAGTATCATTCATTGTCACGAATCTTGTTGTCTTAGTCAGGTGATCCACTAATACACATATTGCATTCTTTTCGGTTCTTGTATTTGGTAATCCCATGATGAAATCCATATAGATAGATTCTCATTTTTATCCCAGTTATGGTTGTCAAAATCGCGATCCTATTGTAGAATCGTACTATTCTACGACCTAATTATGACCATGCGATTCTACTAAAGATTCCACACGATTCTATAACTTTCCTTCAACTATCGAAAAGTTTACAAATTTGTATTAGATTTTATAATACCAGCAAAGATAATAATAACATATATTATCAATTATCATTATTTTAATGGTTAAATTATAATTTTTATTTTTGGCCTTTTAAACTAAAAATATAAGTATAATATTTGGATTATGCGTTTTGTAGAATCGCATGATTCTACAACTCGATTCTACGATCCGATTATGAGAGGCCCCTCCGATCAAAAGTAGAATCCCAATTCTGACAACCTTGTACTTCCAATGGTTGTAATTTTCCTCCAAGTTTCATAAGTTGTATCTTTATCTTCTCCCATCTTAAACATTTTACTACAAAATCAACCACTTCTTGCTTCATTCTAGGCCACTAAAATGCTTCTTTAAGTCCTTATAAAGCTTATCTCCTCCTGGGTGTATGGAATATGGCGAGTGGTGAGCCTCCTTTCGAAACCTTGTCTTGAGTTCTTCATCTTGTGGCACGCACAATTTTCTTTATACCTTGCCATGCCATTGTCATCAATAGAGATGGCAATGGGGCGAGTCCAGGCCCAGACCCATTGATTTCTTCTAGACCCAGATCAGACCAGACCCATGGGGTCTGGAATTTTCAGACCTTGACCATCTATGTCTAATGGGTCTACGGGTCCTTACAGGGTTCTTAATGAGTCCTTTTGAATTTCAAATTTAATTGCATTTTTTATCTAATAAATTTGTTTCTCCTTTCTTATAGGTTCGCACGACCATGTTTAAGGTTTGTATCTCAACAATTAACAAAATATACCTCATAAAATCTTAAAAATGTTTCAACTTACATAATTACATGTCTTAAAGGAGTCACAACTACTCACAAAGTCATAATTCACAAGATAATATATTTTTAAAAAAATATACATGTATAAATTAGTTTGTGGGTCGGGTCTGGACAGGTCTGGGTCTGATATATTTAGACCCAGAAGCTACCCATAGCCGCTGGGACCCAAAACCTTATATGGGTCTTTGGGTCTGGGTCGGGTCCAAGACCCATTGTCATCCCTAGTTATAGATCTCGGTTTCCGGTGCTTAACCATTTTCCTTCATCTCTATTAACTTGCTTAACCACTTATTAGCATCTTGTTTGATCAGAATCTCCTGAAATATATCTAGTCTAACATCAAGGAAATTCAACTGAGCTTTTGACATAGCCAGGTTTAACTACTTCCAAACTAAATGGTTGTATCTCCCCCACATAGCTCATCGGCCACAATCACCACGTTCAATGAATGAGCACTATTTTTGCTCAAAGCATCAGCTACCTTATTCACTTTTCCTTCTTGATAGACTATCTTCAAATCGTAATCATTTATGAGCTCAAGCCAAGGTCTTTGTCTCATATTCAACTCCTGCTGCATATACACGTACTTTATACTTTTTTCATCCGTATAACCCTTACAATAAACTCCATACAAATAAATGTCTCCACATGAGTAGGGTGATTTTGCTTATGCAGTTTGAGTTGTCTTAACGCATAGGCCACTACTTTACCATGTTGAATCAAGGTGCACCCAAAACCTTTCTTAGAAGCATCACTGTAAGCTTCAAATCCTTCTACTCCGAATGCCAAGCTCAATAGTGGAGCAATTGTGAGTCTCTTCTTCAGCTCTTGAAATGCTTCCTCACACTTATCAAACCAAAGAAATTATGTTTTTTTCTTCATCGAGTTAGTGAGAGGTAGATCTATTCAAGAAAAACCTGTTACAAATCTTTTATAATATCCAGCTAAACCTAAGAAAATCCTTATTTTGGTAACGTTCTTAGGTTGAGGCCAATCAATCAATGTTTTCAATGCATCTACGGAAGAGCCTTCCTTTGATATCGCTTGACCCAAAAAGAGACTTTTTCCAACATAAATTCACACTTCAAGAACATGTCATACGAATATTTTTCTCGAAGAATCTCCAAAACTTTCATCAACTGAGCTTCATGCTCCTCTTTATCCTTCGAGTACATCAATATACCATCAATGAACATTTTTACGAACTTATCCATGTATGGTTGGAAAGTCGTGTTCATGAGGTCCATGAAAGTTGCATTATTCTTTATTATGGCATTATTCAACTCACAGTAATCTATACAGAACCGCAAAGTTCTATCTTGCTTCCTGAAAAACAGCACCAGGGCTCCCCACGGTGAAACACTGGGCTGAATGTACCCTTTGTCGAACAACTCTTCTAATTGAACTTTCAACTCTTGCATTTGTCTGCCACTCGATATGGAGCCTTAGAGATAGGGCCTATTCAAGTGACTAACTCATTCTTAAAGATCGCCTCTTTGTTTGGTGGCATTCTTGGAAGTATTTCGGGAAATACATTTGGAAACTCCTTTACTATAGGAATTTGAGTCAACTCTTTGTTCTCCATGCTTACGTCCCTTGCTTCGCACAAGTAGACTCTGTAGCCTTTGCTAAGATAGGTTTTGAAGGTCCAGGATAGATATTGTTCTAACATCGGGCTTGGAAACTATATCCTCATAGGATATTATAACATCCCGAAAATTCCCTCTTTTATAAAATACTTTTTTCAACTAAACTCATAATATTATCAAAGCATTATCGCCCGTGTGGAAACATATCGGCTTACTCAGAATTTTGTATCGGAAAACATTTAAATGAATTCTTCAATAAAATACTTAAATCATAGTTAACGTCAAAACATGATCCAATCTTCAAACGTAGTTTAAAACTAAAGTAAAAAACTTAAGATAAATAATCCATAAAGTAACTTCGAAACTAAGACATAAATAAATGAAGCAAACGGGAAAGAGAAAGTAATCTCTCAACATCATCTCCCAAATCCCCATTGAGTATGGATGCATCGTCACTTTATACATGTATACAAATACTCAATTGATGGATTGCTCGCCAATAAAGGGTCATAACAGGAT
The DNA here is from genome assembly GCA_947645195.1 of Patellifolia procumbens. Taxonomy (NCBI): domain Eukaryota; kingdom Viridiplantae; phylum Streptophyta; class Magnoliopsida; order Caryophyllales; family Amaranthaceae; genus Patellifolia; species Patellifolia procumbens. The sequence goes on along the minus strand of CANSGD010001269.1, from coordinate 170,751 downwards.
CGATAGACACAGCCATAATCGACACACAGAAAAGCACGTAATCACCAAAGTTAAGTATATACATAACAACATCATTCACATAAATCTAGCAAGATACTAATAAGCATTAAAATCATGATCAACAATAACATAATAAAATATCAGACTCTTGAAACTAAACTTGATTTCACAAGACCACAAGATAATTCATTAATAGATTTGAATAGTCAATGAATTGAGTTGTCCAACCAAATTGTGACTTCGATTTAGAAGACAAATTATTGGCGCAACTCCGTAATCCCCATAACCAACGATATCGAGGTACTAATTTATATAAATAGGGCATGATGAGCAATCCGGCCCCAAAAAACGACCATGAACTCCAACAGATACTAGTTCAAAACTTCAAACATGCACAAGTCTAAAGTTATTGTTATTCACTCTCACTTTAAGTTTTAATATCTTATTCGATGTTGAACTCTTAACAAAAGACAACCAAAAATTTTACATGAATACAACAATTCCAGTTTTTATCTTAGGATTAAACCTTGTGATCAAATAATCCAATTGACCAAGAATTAAAGCTCAATTTATTTGTTGACTAAAATCAACAATCGAAATGTCCGAAGTCAAAAGTTCAACTTACCTTACAAAGTATTCAGTATTTGTAAAGTAATAAAATAATAATAATATATTCCAATACCAACTCATCCACAAAGCCCTCGGTCTTTGCGAAGTAATAAAATAATAAGGGAAATTTCTAATGGTACACTCCTTGATTTGGCTAATCTTACTTGTGCGCTTTCATCTTTTGACTTCTTAATGGTACACTTGTAGTTTGAAATCTTCCCTACCATGAACATTTCATTAAAAAAATGTTAGTTTAGGGTTAATTAGGGTTAGGAGTTTGCCTTGTTTTGTGTGCTTTGACTTTTTCAAGGTGAAGATGATGTTTTTTCGGAAAACTGACACCATCGTGGACCCTTTAAAGGCAAGAATTTCGAGAATTCCTACGAAATGAGTACCAACAACCCGGGTTTTCGGGCATGTACCTCGAGATGGCTCTTTGAAGCCGAAAAGGCCTCCTCAAAGTACGTGACTGAAAACCCGGCTTATAGGTACTCGTTTCGTAGGGATTTTCAAAAGTACTTGTCATAACATTAACATTCTGTGCTGGTTTCGAGAATCCCTACGAAATGAGTACCAACAAGCCGGGTTTGAGTTTACGAGAAAAGTACTTGTCATAACATTAACATTGGTTTCAACTTTAATTCAGCTTTGTACATTAATCCTTTCGTTATTGGAGTAGCTTCCATTCTCGTTCCTACCATGCATGATTTCCATTTCCACCTGCATAATAGCGATTGTTATTCTGGTTTTCTTTCTGTGTTGTGTTTCCTCCTTGATTGTAACTTCCTTGACCACTAGGGCGATTGTTTTTGAAGTTTTGGATTATGCTTCCACCTCCATTGTTTCCATTATTCCCAGTTGGTCCCTTTTGAGCTTGCTTCTTGGGGCAGTTGTGTGATTTATAACGTACTTCACCACACTAGAAGCATTTGATTCTTTCACCCTGACAAGTGAATCTTGGATGGCTTTAGTTCTTGTTTCCTTGTTCGTTTTTTGTCAAGAACTTTGATTGTTGCGGTTGTTATAGAGCCCATCATGCTAATCGTGCCTACTATTGTTGATGTTATCTCTATAGTGAGTTCGTTTGTCATACCCATGATTGTTAAAGTTGTCAGCAAATTCCTTTATTTTGTGCCTTCCTAGCACCTCTTTCTCATGTTCCAAGATTCTCTCCATATTTGAAGCCTTGCCATAAGCTTCAGCGAAAGTGGCAAAAGTACTGCCTCCTTTGAATATCAAACTGAAGTATGTCTTTAAACTTCTAGGCCTTGGTGCCTTTGTCTGGCACCACAGTAGGACAGAATCGGGCATACTCGTTAAATTTTTTAGCGCACTTTTGCAAACTCATGTTATACCCTTGGTGAAACCTACTAAACTTATTGTATTCTTGTCTACAAATGTGCTCGGGGAAGAATCAAGCCTTAATTGTGATGCCTCATATTCATATGTAGTTTTTAGATGCATTTAGGTTGCATTTAGAACTCCTTTTAAATCATTTTGGTGCATAATTGCATGATTTACTTACGTAATGCTCTACTACTCCACGTTTGCGTATTTCAATGGTTTTCAAGTAATTCTGATGCAAAGGGGTCATGAATATCTAAGATCGAGTCTATTTGTAATATCCCGAATTTTAAAAGCTTATTTTATTATTTATTAAGTTTTAATATTATTTCGAGTTAAATTTATTTAGTGGTAATTCGATTTATTTAATAATTATATTTATTAAAAATACTTTCATTTAGTTTCGAATTATTTAATAAACGAGTTTTATTAAAATAATTTAATTGAAATATATTCTATTTAAATAATTTAATTATTAACTATTATTCTTGTTTTCATATTTCTGCATTTACATGAGCAAACCCAATGTGAGGCCAATCCACACAAATGTACATAGCCCAACTAACATAGCCAAAAAAAAAATAGGAATAAGAAATAAAACAAGCAAACCATCAAACATTCCCTCCTTCATCACCATCATCCTCCATCCATCATCATTCATCACCATCTCCCATCCTTCCTCTTACCGTATGAACACACCCCCACTTGCCTCTGTCAATTTGACCTGAAGCAAATCCCCAACCCCCCTAATTTCTTCCTTTCTCTAATCAAATCTCTGAACATATCTTCTCTCTTCAATACCCTCATCAATGGAGGTTGACAAGAGAACCCAAACCTAGAAAATTTGGCCTATAAATAGCAACCAATACCCACCCACAAACTCAAGCAAACCAACCTTCAAGGTTTGCTTCATTCTCCTCTTCAATCTCCTTCTTTTCCTTTTTATTTCTGAATTTCTGATTTTATTTTGGAAAATAAAATTTTGGGTTTAACTCACTGTTCCTCTGTTTCTGGCCCTTTTTAACTTGCCGGAAACCACCACACAACCGCCACATCACCACCATAAACTGCTACGGACCGCCAGCTTAAACCACCACCCTCGCCGCACCTGAACCCACCAGAAACCGCACGCCAAACCCTGCTCCTTCCCTGTCTTCGCTCGCCCTCCTCCTTCGCCCAACACCTCCAACGCAGCCACGACCTTTACCTGAGCCGCAGCCGTGAACCACCGTGAACCGCCCAACCACCAGCGAGCCACCTCCCTTCTTCCTCCTTTCCCCCTGCTCGTCCTCCCCTATTTCTGCGTCCCCTGTTTTCACCCTCCTTCCCTTCTTGTTTAACTGATTCAAATGAATCCGTGTTTTCCCCATCCCCTTATTTCGTTTCTTTTAAAACAAAAAAAGGGTTTATTAAGGATATTATTAATGTTATTATCATTATTATTTAGTTAATAAAGTTAATCGTTTAATACCTAAATGGATTTTCTTAAGAAATTTTTAATACAATGTTAAACTTCGAGTTATGAATTCCCATTTGGAATAATTAAGAATTTTCTAAAGTTATGCGGGTTTATTTAAGTTCGTTATTTTATATATTATATAAAAAAAGGGGTTACTTAGGTTACTAAATTAGATCTCGTTAAATCTCGTTGTAGACTCCGATCGCGTAGACGAGGATTATCAGGAGCTTTGATCTGTTCGTGAATCTAACTTTCAAGCACGCTTCAAGAGGTAATTTCCGATGTCCATCTAAACATAGATCCCGTAGTATAAAAATAATTTAATTACGTGACTATGTGATTAGAAATGTGAATTATAATCATGAAAATTATTATGAATTATAACTATTGACTTAAATGCGGATTATGATTAGTAAGATGACTAATGACTATGGATTATGGATATGAATAATGACTATGGACCATGGACTATGGACGATATGACAATTATTCTAACGTTATTGACGACCTTGATAAATTTTTTAATATTTTATTCTCGGCATTTGTCTAATTAAAAAATTAATTGTTAATGTAGTTATTATTATTATTATTCATTATGATATTATTATTATTATTATTACTGTTATTATTATTATTATTATTATTATTATTATTATTATTATTATCATTATCATTGTTATTATGCTATTATCGTTATTAAAGTTTGAAAATGAAAATTAAAAAAAAGTGGATTGGTTATAATTGGAAAATTATGGATTATTAATTTACAAGTGATGGTTTTTGTATATGAATGAAAATGGGCTTTCCGGATAAGCCGTGAATAAATTGAGTTATGGATATTGTAATGAATATGTTCATACTTGGTTAAATGAGATGATGTATATGTGTATATGATTTAAGTTATGACTTTCATAAAAGATATTAATCACTTATGGTGGAATATCAGAGAGAAATGATGAACAGGTTGCCCTGTATGGGAGGTTCAGCGGCCACCTACAGGTTTCTGGTTACTATGCTGATTTTCTATTACTTGTCTTCCTTCTATCTTGTTGTGATCCAAGTAGAAGGGGTGTGCACACTAGGGACTCTGTTATTACGGCCAATATGATTTGTAGGTAGTTACAGGAGTTTCTCCGGCCTACAATGAGTTATTTCAGGTTTTCCCGGCTCACATTATTGTAGTAAGTTGTTACAGAGGTCCCTGGCTTACTGGCGTTCTCTTTCCTCTCCTTAATTAATCAGATAATACTGAATTATTGGATTAATTGAAATTATGTGATAATTAATCTTATATATATGTGATTATTAATTGTATTTATATATGTATATGTGCTATGCCTTCGACTCTATTAACCTATTATTTTCACAAAGTATTTTCAACTTAAGTATTTTATGGGATGGAGTTGGAATTACTCAGTTTTTATTTTTATTTTTGGGATCTTGTCTCTCTTGTATCTTTTCAATGTATTTGTGCAGGTGGGTGATCGACTGGGGGAAATAAAGGGAGAACTTTTAGAGTTGTCATCCACTTAGTTTTAATTTAGTTTCCGCTGAGACTCTTGGACGTTATATTAATTAGTGTTTTGTTTAAACAATTTAGTTGTTGTAAAAGTTAATTTAATTTGAGTTTAGTGTGATGTTACCTATTAGGCTTGCATTTATTTCCTAGGAGATAAGGGCGGCGGTAGCAGGCCATCCGAGTCGAACCCTCGTGGATTTTCCCCCAACGTGTTTTATTTAATGAAAAAGGGTTCGATTTGGGCGGGGTGTTATAAAATGGTATCAGAGCGGAGTTAGATTAACTAGGGCAATATTAAAATAATAAAATATGGGAATTAGGATTAATACATTAATTAAGGTTAAAACTTGGAAACGATTTAGGAAATTTTAAAATACGGAATGTTTTAGGATAAAATGGAATTAAGGATTAAAATGTGAGTTTAAAAGGGGGGTAAACCTGGGTATAAATTCGTTGTTTATTTATATGTGAAAGTACTTTGTACTTATTAATTGCTTATTATGTTTTGTTTGATGGCTAGAACATGTTTAACCGCAAGGAAGTGCACTAGGACCCTAACTACTTACGATGAGAACCGGAGAGTCAGTCTCCGCATATATTTACAGGCTACGCCTCACCATGAAGTGCTACCACCTCAACGAAGGTCATGGACGTTCGGCTACCTTACACCACCTAGGCAATACGATGTCTTACTCTATACACTCCCCGACCACGGACTCTATGCAGAGATCAAGAGAGAGCATTCTGACATACTAAGGAACGGAAGGCCGAATTACGAGAGGTACACTTTCAAAGGGAACTGGTATCTCACGTTGAACTGTCTCGAAAAGAGGATGCGTGATGCTAGGGCCAAGTGGCTCAATGACTTTTACCTTCCTTCCGAGAGTGAGGAACCAAGTGGCGGTGATGATGAAGAAGAAGTAGAAAGTGACCCAATTCTACCCGTTGAGAACCAGGGTGAGAACGAAGTCGAAGATGAAGAAGAAGATCCCTCCGAAAACGAGGAATGAGACCCTCGACCCTAGTTATCCCAAACCTAATAGGAAGCTAATATTGTAGTAGACTTACTAATTCTAGTTTAATTATCTATGTGATGTTGTTATGTTCTACTTACCGAGTTGGGACTATTACTATGTTATGATTGAAATGGGTATGATACCCTTGTGGTAATGAAGTGATGGTCCATTTATGTGATTTGAACATGATGAGTATTACTTGAACATGATGTGTGGATTAATGAATGGATCGGGTGAAAACATGATTGTGTGTATATATGAATTAGTTCTTATGTGAATGGTGGAAACACCAAATGTGAATAACGCAGATAGCTTATGCAATACGTATATACTCGTTCAAGAGCACGACAACAAGAAAATCAAATGGCCGAGACTCCAGAACAAGTTGCAGCACGACTAAGAACCCTCGAGCAATTGGCTCAGAACTTTGGGTTGGTTCTCCAAAATCAACTCAACAACAACCATCACCATGGAGACGACCTGCAATCCGCTATGGCGAAAAAGATTGATTCTTTGAAACCACCAACCTTTGTTGGTAGAGAGGACCCTTTACTTCTCGAAAACTGGATTCGAGACTTTGAAAAGATCTTTACGGCCACGGGTACGCCTGAGGCCCAAAAATTAATCAAGCCACCTTCTATCTGCATGAGGATGCCGATACTTGGTGGTAGAGTGTAGGACCAACAATTAGAGTTCAGGAGAACTTTAATTGGGAAGCTTTTAAGGTAGCAATCAAGGCTCGATTCTTCCCCGAGCATATTCGCAGGCAGAAATACAATGAATTCAGTAGGTTCAACCAGACCTACAACATGAGTGTGCAAGAGTACGCTCAAAAATTTAATTATGCACGATTCTGTCCGACTATAGTACCAGATGAGGGAACCAAGGATCAGAATTTCGAGGATGGTCTGAAGTTTGATCTTCAGACCCGACTAGGAGGAAGTACCTCTACCACTTTCGCAGAAGCCAATGCAAAAGCTTCTAATTTGGAAAGAATCTTGCAACGTGAAAGAGACGTGATGTCGAGAAATAAGAGAAAGGAACCTTCCGGCAACAATAGCAACCAAGGGTACGACAAGAGGCCTAATAACAACAATTCTATGAATAACAACAATGGTGGACGCTGCAACAACCGCAACAATCAGAATTTCGGACAACAGATTCAGCAAAGAAGTGGGAACCAAGGAAGTTACATCTGCAAAAGATGCGGAAAGAATAACCCAGGATTCAATTGTCAGGGTGAAATAATCAAATGCTACGAATGTGGTGAATTCGGTCACAAGTCATTCAATTGTCCTAAGAAACCAGCTCAAAATGGACAAAAGGGAAATAAAGGCAACAATGGGAATGGAAATCGAGTTCAGAATTTCAACAACAGGCCTAACAACGACAATGGTCCTAACCATGGAGGTAACGCCGCGCAGAATGGAAACCAGAGCAATCACACTTTTGGAAATGGAAACGAGAACTGCAACAAGAATGGCAATGGAAGCTACACCAACGGTAGAATCAACGTCATGAGCAGAACTGAAGCTGACACTGATGCCAATGTTGTAACGGGTACTTTTCTCGTAAACTCCAACCCTGCTTATGTACTCTTTGACTCTGGAGCATCACACTCTTTTATTTCTAGCGCTTTTGTTAGTAAACATCCCTTGAAATCTACCTAATCTTGTCGAGCCAATATAGCTATGCCCACCGGTGAAATTGTCTCTTGTAAATCTCTTTTCCAAGATATCCCCGTAGTCATAGCCAAAACTGAATTACCCGCCGACCTTATCCTTTTTGAATTAAAATACTTTGACGTTATATTGGGAATGGATTGGTTGGCCGAGAGGAAATAAGATATCCTATAAAGGTGTAATCTCTAAACCCGATATCAAGATAATCTCAGCCCTGAACCTTCCAACCTATCTTAGAAAGGGTTACCCAGTCTAATTATGTCAATTAAGGGACATAAGTATGGAGAATGAAGAGTTGACTCAAAATCCTGTAGTAAAGGGGTTTCCTGATGTGTTTCCCGAAGAACTCCTAGGAATGCTGCCTGAGAGAGAAGTGAGTTTTAAGATCGACTTAGTCCCTGGAACCGGACCTATCTCCAAGGCTCCGTATCGAATGGCACCTGCAGAAATGCAAGAATTGAAGGTACAAATAGAGGAGTTGTTGGATAAAGGATACATTCGACCTAGTGTCTCACCTTGGGGAGCCCCAGCGTTGTTTTTCAGGAAGAAAGACGGATCTTTGAGGTTGTGTATCGATTATAGGGAGATGAATAATGCCACGGTGAAGAATAAATATCCGCTTCCGAGGATCGAGGATTTTTTCGATCAGCTTCAGAGTGCAACAGTGTTTTCCATGATCGATTTACGATCGGGTTATCACCAACTACGAATTGCTGAAGAAGACATCCCGAAGACAGCCTTTCGTACGAGATATGGCCATTATGAGTTCACGGTTATGCCTTTTGGACTCACTAATGCGCCAGCATCTTTCATGGACCTCATGAACAGGACTTTCTAGCCATATCTGGACAAGTTCGTGATAGTGTTCATTAACGATATATTGGTGTACTCCAAGAATAGAGAAGAGCATGAGGCTCAGTTAAGGAAAGTTTGGAGATTCTTCGAGAAAAGCAATTGTACGCCAAGTTCTCGAAGTGTGAATTTTGGTTGGAGAAAGTCTCATTTTTGGGTCATGTGATAACTAAGGAAGGCGTTTCCGTGGATCCATCGAAGATTCAAGCAGTAATTAAATGGCCTCAACCTAAGAACGTCACTGAAGTAAGGAGTTTCTTAGGCTTAGCTGGATATTACCGGAGATTCGTAAAAGATTTTTCTAGAACTGCCCAACCCCTCACTAACCTGATGAAGATGAAAGCAAAATTTCATTGGGATGACAAGTGTGAGGAAGCATTTCAAGAGCTGAAGAAGAGACTTACAACGGCCCCAGTATTTACGTTGTCCTCTGGAGTAGAAGGATTTAAAGTTTACAGTGATGCCTCAAAAAGGTTTTGGGTGCGTCTTGATGCAACATGGTAAAGTAGTTACCTATGTGTCAAGACAACTCAAACCGCATGAGCAAAACCACCCTACTCATGACTTGGAGTTAGGAGCGATCATGTTTGCCCTGAAGATCTGGAGACATTACTTGTATGGAGTACAATGTAAGGTCTATACTGATCACAAGAGTTTGAAGTATCTGTATACGCAAAAGGAGTTGAATATGAGACAGAGACGATGGCTTGTACTCATAAACGATTATGACTTGCAGATAGTGTATCAAGAAGGAAAAGCGAATAAAGTAGCAGATGCTTTAGGCAGGAAGAGTTCTCATTCATTGAATGTATTGATCCTAGCCGATGAGCTATGTAAGGAAATCAAGAGACTGAGTTTGGAAGTAGTTGAGCCGGGCTACGTGCAAGCTCAATTGAATGCCCTTACTGTTGGACCAGATATATTTGAGGTGATTCGGATTAAGCAAGCCGCTGATAAGTGCTTAAATAAGCTCAGAGAAATGAATGAAAGTGGTCAAGCACCAGAATTTGAGATTGACGACAATGGTGTTGCAAGGTATAAAAGGAGATTGTGTGTGCCACAAGATGAGGAAATCAAGGCAAGAATTTTAAAGGAGGCTCATAACTCGCCATATTCCATACATCCAGGAGGAGATAAGTTTTACGAGGATCTGAAAAAGCATTTTTGGTGGCCTAGGATGAAGCAAGAAGTAGCCGAGTTCGTGGCAAAATGTCTAACATGCCAGAGAGTGAAAATACAACATATGAAGCTAGGAGGAAAATTGCAACCATTGGAAGTACCGGGATGGAAATGGGAATCTATCTCTATGGATTTCATCATGGGGTTACCGAATACAAGATCTGGAAAGATTGCAATATGGGTGATAGTGGACCGTTTAACTAAGACGGCAAGATTTGTGGCAATGAAGGATACATGGTCGTTGAAATAATTGGCTGATGCGTACTTCAATGAAGTGGTTAGGCTACATGGAATTCCGAAGGACATTGTTTCAGATAGGGATTCGAGATTCTTATCGAAATTCTGGAAACAACTTCAGACAGCCGTGCGTACATTGTTGAAATTCAGTACTGCCTTTCACCCAGCAACAGATGGTCGAACTGAGAGAACAATTCAGACCTTGGAGGATATGTTGAGAGCATGCATAATGGATTTTGGAGGTTCTTGGGATGATCATTTAATGTACATAGAGTTCTCGTATAACAACAGCTATCACTCGAGCATAGGAATGGCTCCTTATGAAGCATTGTATGGATGGAAATGTAGGAGTCCTATATGTTGGAGCGATGTTAACGAGTCGTTGAATTTGGGACCAGAAATGATTGAAGAGACCACTAGCAAGGTGAAGTTGATTCAAGAACATATGAAAGCAGCTCAGGACCGACAAAAGTCGTATGCCGATCAAAGGAGACGAGACTTAGAGTTTGAAGTTGGAGAAAAAGTGTTACTGAAAGTTTCACCAACCAAGTGAGTAATGAGGTTCGGTAGGAAAGGAAAGCTGAGTCCTCGTTATATCGGACCTTACAAGGTACTTGAAAGAATTGGAGAAGTGGCCTATAGATTAGCCTTACCCACAGAATTAGCCAATGTCCACAATGTTTTTCATGTGTCTCAACTCCGTAAATACATTCTTGATCCAATTCCCATGTTATCCAACCTGAAACCATCGACCTAGATGAGACCCTCACCTTTGAGGAACGTCCTGTTAGAATCCTCGATACCAAAACGAGAAACACCCGAAACAAGGCTGTAAAGTTAGTCAAAGTTCTATGGTCTAATCTTCAAACTGAGGAGGCAACTTGGGAAACAGAAGATGACATGAAAAAGCGTTATCCTGAACTCTTCTCCCAGGTACGATTATCGAGTTTCGAGGACGAAACTCCTTAAGGGGGATCGAATGTAATACTAACAAAGTCTAGAACTAATATTTCGTTAGTATCTCGATATCTAACTTTAAAGTTCTAGGACGAACTTTGTTTTAAGGAGGAGTAGATGTAATACCCCGAATTTTCAAAGCTTATTTTATTATTTATTAAGTTTTAATATTATTTTGAGTTAAATTTATTTAGTGGTAATTCCATTTATTTAATAATTATATATTAAAAATACTTTCATTTAGTTTTGAATTATTTAATAAACGAGTTTTATTAAAATAATTTAATTGAAATATTTCTATTTAAATAATTTAATTATTAACTAATATTAATAAAATTCAACTAGCTTTGAAGCATTCTTGTTTTCATATTTCTACATTTACATGAGCAAACCTAATGTGAGCCCAATCAACACAAATGTACATAGCCCAACTAACATAGCCAAAAAAAAAGGAAAAAGAAATAAAACAAACAAAACATCAGACATTCCCTCCTTCATCACCATCATCCTCCATCCATCATCATTCATCACCATCTCCCATCTTTCCTCTTACCGTATGAACACACCCCCACTTGCCTCTGTTAATTTGACCTGAAGCAAATCCCCAACCCCCCATAATTTCTTCCTTTCTCTGATCAAATCTCTGAACATATCTTCCCTCTTCAATACCCTCATCAATGGATGTTAACAAGAGAACACAAACCCAGAAAATTTGGCCTATACATAGCAACCAATACCCACCCACAAACTCAAGCAAACCAACCTTCAAGGTTTGCTTCATTCTCCTCTTCAATCTCCTTCTTTTCCTTTTTATTTATGAATTTCTGATTTTATTTTGGAAAATAAAATTTTGGGTTTAACTCACTGTTCCTCTGTTTCTGGCCCTTTGAAAATCGCCGGAAACCACCACACAACCGCCACATCACCACCATAAACTGCCACGGACCTCCAGCTTAAACCACCACCATTGTCGCACCTAAACTCGCCAGAAATCGCACGCGAAATCCTGCTCCTGCCCTATCTTCGCTCGCCCTCCTCCTTCGCCGAACACAACCAACGCAGCCACGACCTTTGCCTGAGCCGCAGCCGTGAAACACACTGCGAACCGCCCAACCACGAGCGAGCCACCTCCCTTCTTCCTCCTTTCCCCATACTCGTCCTCCCCTATTTCTGCCTCCCCTGTTTTCACCCTCCTTCCCTTCTTGTTTAACTGATTCAAATGAATCAGTGTTTTCCCCATCCCCTTATTTCGTTTCTTTTAAAACAAAAAAAGGGTTTATTTATGATATTATTAATGTTATTATCATTATTATTTAGTTAATAAAGTTAATCTTTTAATACCTAAATGGATTTTCTTAAGAAATTTTTATTAAAATGTTAAACTTCGAGTTATGAATTCCCATTTGGAATAATTAAGAATTTTCTAAAGTTATGCGGGTTTATTTAAGTTCGTTATTTTTTATATATAAATAAAGGGGTTACTTAGGTTACTAACTTAGATCTCGTTAAATCTCGTTGTAGACTCCGATCGCGTAGACGAGGATTATCAGGAGCTTTGATCTGTTCGTGAATCTAACTTTCAAGCACGCTTCAAGAGGTAATTTCCGATGTCCATCTAAACTTAGATCCCGTATTATAAAAATAATTTAATTACGTGACTATGTGATTAGAAATGTGAATTATAATCATAAAAATTATTATGAATTATAACTATTGACTTAAATGCGGATTATGATTAGTAAGATGACTAATGACTATGGATTATGAATATGAATAATGACTATGGACCATTGACTATGGACGATATGACAATTATTCTAACGTTATTGACGACCTTGATAAATAATCTAATATTTTATTCTCGGCATTTGTCTAATTACAGATTTATTGTTAATGTCGTTATTATTATTATTATTCATTATGATATTATTATTATTATTCATTATGATATTATTATTATTATTATTTTATTATTATTATTATTATTATTATCATTATCATTGTTATTATGCTATTATCGTTATTAAAATATGAAAATGAAAAAATAAAAAAAAATGGATTGGTTATAATTGGAAAATGATGGATTATTAATTTACAAGTGATGGTTTTTGTATATGAATGAAAATGAGCTTTCCGGATAAGCCGCGAATAAATTGAGTTATGGATATTGGAATGAATATGTTCATACTTGGTTAAATGAGATGATGTATATGTGTATATGATTTAAGTGATGACTTTCATAAAAGATATTAATCACTTAAGGTGGAATATCGGTGAGAAATGATGAACAGGTTGCCCTGTATGGGAGGTTCAGCGGCCACCTACAAGTTTTCTGGTTATTATACTGATTTTCTGTTACTTGTCTTCCTTCTATCTTGTTGTGATCCAAGTAGAAGGGGTGTGCACACTTGGGACTCTGTTATTACGGCCAATATGATTTGTAGGTAGTTACAGGAGTTTCTCCAGCCTACAGTGAGTTGTTACAGGGATTCCCTGGCTCACATTATTGTAGTAAGTTGTTACAGAGTGTCCTTGGCTTACTGGAGTTCTCTTTCCTCTCCTTAAATAACCAGATAATACTGAATTATTGGATCAATTGAAATTATGTGATTATTAATCTTATATATATATGTATGTGATTATTAATTGTATTTATATATGTATATGTGCTATACTTTCGACTCTATTAACCTATTATTTTCACAAAGTATTTTCAACTTAAGTATTTTACGGGATGGAGTTGGAATTACTCAGTTTTTCTGATTTTTGGGAGCTTGTCTCTCTTGTTTCTTTTCAATGTATTTGAGCAGGTGGGTTATCGAGTGGGGGAAACAAAGAGAGAACTTTTAGAGTTGTCATCCACTTAGTTTTAATTTAGTTTCCACTGAGACTCTGAGACGTTATATTAATTAGTGTTTTGTTTAAACAATTTAGTTGTTGTAATACTTAATTTAATTAATTTGAGTTTAGTGTGATGTTACCTATTAGCCTTGCATTTATTTCCAAGGAGATAAGTGCGGCGGTAGCACGCCATCCGAGTCGAACCCTCGTGGATTTTCCCCAAACGAGTTTTATTTAATGAAAAAGGGTTCGATTTGGGCGGGGTGTTACAAAATGGTATCAGAGAGGAGTTAGATTAACTAGGGCAATATTAAAATAATAAAATATGGGAATTATGATTAATAAATTAATTAAGGTTAAAACTTGGAAACGGTTTAGAAAATTTTAAAATACGGAATGTTTTAGGATAAAATGGAATTAAGGATTAAAATGTGAGTTTAAAAGGGGGGTAAACCTGGGTATAAATTCATTGTTTATTTATATGTGAAATTACTTTTAAATTATTAATTTCTTATTATGTTTTGTTAGATGGCTAGAACACGTTTAATCGCAAGGAAGTGCACTAGGACCCCACACCAAGGACCCTACGTACTTAGGATGAGAACAGGAGAGTCAGTCTCCGCATATATCTACAGGCTACGCCTCACCATGAAGTGCTACCACCTTAACGAAGGTTATGGACGTTTGGACTACCTTACACCACCTAGGCAAGCCGATGTCTTACTCTATACACTCCCCGACCACGGACTCTTTGCAGAGATCAAGAGAGAGCATTCCGACATACTAAGGAACGGAAGGCCGAATTACGAGAGGTACACTTTCAAAGGAAAGTGATATCTCACGTTGAACTATCTCGAAAAGAGGATGCGTGATGCTAAAGCCAAGTGGCTCAATGACTTTTACCTTCCTTCCGAGAGTAAGGAACCAAGTGGCGGTGATGATGACGAAGAAGTAGAAAGTGACCCAATTCCACCCATTGAGAACCAGGGTGAGAACGAAGTCGAAGATGAAGAAGAAGATCCCTCCGAATACGAGGAATGAGACCCTCGACCCTAGTTATCCCAAACCTAATAGGAAGCTAAGATTGTAGTAGACTTACTAATTCTAGTTTAATTATCTATGTGATGTTGTAATGTTCTACCTATCCGAGTTAGGACTATTACTATGTTATGAATGAAATGGGTATGATACCCTTGTGGTAATGAAGTGATGGTCCCTTTATGTGATTTGAACATGATGAGTATTACTTGAACATGATGTGTGGATTAATGAATGGATCGGGTGAAAACATGATTGTGTGTATATATGAATTAGTTCTTATGTGAATGGTGGAAACACCAAATGTGAATAACGCAGATAGCTTATGCAATACGTATACACTCGTTCAAGAGCACGACAACAAGAAAATCAAATGGCCGAGACTCCAGAACAAGTTGCAGCACGACTAAGAACCCTCGAGCAATTGGCTCAAAACTTTGGGTTAGTTCTCCAAAATCAACTCAACAACAACCATCACCATGGAGACGACCTGCAATCCGCTATGGCGAAAAAGATTGCTTCTTTGAAACCACCAACCTTTGTTGGTAGAGAGGACCCTTTACTTCTTGAAAACTTGATTCGAGACTTTGAAAAGATCTTTACGGCCACGGGTACGCCTGAGGCCCAAAAAGTTAATCAAGCCACCTTCTATCTCACGAGGATGCCGATACTTGGTGGGAGAGTGTAGGACCAACAGTTAGAGTTCAGGAGAACTTTAATTGGGAAGCTTTTAAGGTAGCAATCAAGGCTCGATTCTTCCCCGAGCATATTCGCAGGCAGAAATACAATGAATTCAGTAGGTTCAACCAGACCTACAACATGAGTGTGCGAGAGGACCCTTTACTTCTCGAAAACTGCTTCGGCCCTTTCTTGCCCTATATTAGGCTAAGTGAGGTTATTAATTTGGCACGTGCAACGACCGTGTCACCCCCTCTCATCCTTAATTGGCTAATTTAACGTCGTTTTCTACTATGTGAGCCTTTATCCTAGGTCCTACTGAACCTTATGCTCTGATACCATTTTGTAATGCCCCGATTATCAGCCTGAGAGATAGAAGGACTATTTGAGAAAACACGAGTATAGTGAAAAAGTCTTTTTAGGTTATTCGTTGATAATTGTGACACTACCGCCACTCTCGGCCGTTGGAACCGAGAGCGAAGCAATGTTTTAACTTCAAATAAGGTTTACATCCCCAAACCTCAAAACGTCAAAAAGAGTATTCAAAAGAGAGTTCGCTCATAGCTTAATGAGTCTCTCCCCTTTATCCCGCCAAAACGAGTACCGATCATTCACACACTTGCAATGACAACACAAGGTCACGGTCAATAAATTATTAAGCGGGTGACAAATAGCATAAGTAAATAAAAATAAAATATTTTTGAAATCTTTTTCTTTCCTTTTTACATTGTTTTTGAAATATCTCTTTGGTTTCCTATGCTGAAAAGTAAATTTGTTTTCCTCCACCCAAAATGGGCGATCCGACCTAGAGGGAACTTTCCGACCATAGACTTATATTTGCACACCTCTATACCAGGATTGCCCTAATAGGAGCATCTAATGGCTAAGGTGGGGATCACTCCACCTCGTACACTATAAACAGGCTTTGCCTTAAATATCCTCTAGCCATTGGTAAAAACTTTCTTCATCAAATAAACCATTTGAAAATCAGAAGCTTGTTTTTTTATTCTTTCATTTTTAAATAATCACTTCATTCCAATATACTCAGTGACTGCTAATACGTCGTACTGTTTCCAATTCAGCTAGAGAGAGTATTATGAAAACTTACGGCACACCACCTGATGTGGACGCAAAAAGGCTACTGAAAATAATTAATCTTTTTGATCTTTATAATATTTGAGTATGCTTAATTCTGCAAATCAAGGTTAAGAAAATTGGTTTCATGGTTGTCAGTCAAGTTTTTGTTACTTTATTGCCTTGGGTTGAAGATGATGTTCAAGTCAAGTAGTTAAGTCTTGAATTAGGGTTTTTGCCTATAGGTTTTTACCTTTCACTTGAAAGGGTTTTTCCTACTTTAGGCTTAGTTTAATTAGTTTTTATTTTATTTTATTTTATTTAAGTATTTCTTTAATTAATTTAGATTAGTTTATTTTAAAAAGATAAGATTAGTTTAAAAGAAAAGATTATGATTCTTTAAAGATATGAGTTAGGGGATTGTCCTAATCATATTAGGTTTTCTTATCTTTATCTTGTTAGACTAGGATTATTTTTTTATCTTATTTGTTTAGGATTAGGATTAGGATTAGTCATGTCTTCTCTATATATATAGTTGTTTTACATCAATAAAGTTTGAAGTTTTGTGAATAATATTTTATGCTTGAGCAATTAAGTGTGAGAATTCTTGTTGAGATTCAAACAAGTTGTTAACTTGGATTTTAGTGTCGTTGCCATTAAAATCAAACTCAAAAGTCGTTGCCTTTTGAGATCTATCCATCCACATTCATATCAATAGGTATCAGAGCCAAGGTTTTGTAGTTTCTTTTGACATTCACTCGATTCTGTCAAGCTTGAAAAAAAAACAAGACACAGATTTTCCAGGTTGGTGCATATCAAAGGTATGAATGCTCTATTGGGTGCGATATTTTATTTATGATATATGGAGTCCACTCAAATTAGAAAAATACAACATACTTTGAATCAATTGATAGATCGAGCATCTCGTGAGGTAAAAGTAAAGTCTTTAAAGATAACCCATAAGGGAATTGAGAAAATTACGAAGACAATTACTAAACTTCAAAATTTTCCCGAGGTATTTAGGAAAGATTTTCTTGAAGATGAAGAGGATGATATTTTTAACTTGGATTTCGATCCTAATTTTGATCCCGAATCGCCTCCTATATTTGACAAATTTGATGAAGAGGTTAGAGAGGACGATTATGATCTTATTCTTCAGGGCGATGTTGTTGTAGATCTTTCTGTTGATGGTGCGATGCTACAAAAAAAGGAATATTTTGATGGATCTTTGATTATTCCTAATGAAGCCAAACAAACGACAATATCCATAGTTCTTGTTCGTGTTTTGATCTTGAACATAGGTAAAATTCGAGGTCGAATTTTTTCTAAAGAAGAGGAGAATGATGTGGACGCAAAAAGGCTACTGAAAATAATTAATCTTTTTATCTTTATAATATTTGGGTATGGTTAATTCTGCAAATCAAGGTTAAGAAAATTGGTTTCATGGTTGTAAGACAAGTTTTTGTTACTTTATTGCCTTGGGTTGAAGATGATGTTCAAGTCAAGTAGTTAAGTCTTGAATTAGGGTTTTTGCCTATAGGATTTTACCTTTGAAAGGGTTTTTCCTATTTTAGGCTTAGTTTAATTAGTTTTTTTTATTTAATTTAATTTAAGTATGTAACGCTCTGTAATTTTAATAGATTTGAATAGCACATGCCAGTACCAGGATCGAACCAAAATATTACATCATGTCTATTTGAAATGATATTAATGTTTACAGGACATTACTGCCGTATTCCTTAAAATAGAAATACTAGGCGAAAGTAAAACACACTAATGACATAATAAAACTTATGATAACAGTACTGGTAACTTATATCATATATATATTCCTATCATTTTATAAACCTCACTCTTGGCCCTCCCCGTCTCCTGTACCTGAAAACAAAACATTTAATAAAAAGTCAACCCAAAAGGGTCCAGTACATTCCCAATATCACGTAACAACAGTTTATTAAACATTTTGCAAATAATATCGTAATATTTCAATTTATTAGGTTTATTTATGACTTCCGGTTAGGCAAGAGAAATATCTCGGGCTTAAAGCCCACCTCAAGTTTAACCTGGTTATAATCATAATCGTTTCTCTCTTTTTTATTTCCGGGCTGTTAGCCCCTCCTGACAAATCCGTGTGCACACCTCCTCATTGACGTACGTCACTCCGAATAATATACAAGTAACCTTTCTCTGCCATATACCTTTCATCTTATAGTAACAACTTCGTATAACATTATTATTATTACGTATGATAGAAAAATCATAACATAGTTATACCATAAGCCCATTATTAACAAATAGCAATGTACCTTTACCATCAAAACCATTATACCAAGTTAGTATGAAAACTCATTTTTTTCACACTAAAACATTATCTAAGAATATTAGTATAACTAAAAACATTTTAACAAAACAACACGAAGAAGGGATATTCAAGAATGTACCTAAACAGGTTTATTGAGTACTAGCTTTTTATTAAGAAGACTTAAATTTCTCTCTCGTTCTCACTTTTATGTTTCTTTACTGGTGATGGTTTGTGTCAAAGTGTTTATCCCTATTTATAGGTATACGTTTGTTGCATGGTGGTTTAGGATAATTATGAATGTTACCACCTATTTGCCTACTCTAATTCATAGCCTATCAACATGTTATTTCATGAACCTTTGGCAATCAAGATACGTAACTCTAACTCAATGCTGGTGCTTTTGTTTGGTTAACACATAAGTAGGAGTAAGTAATTTGCATGTTGTGGACTTTAATTAGTTACACACGTATAAGAGTGTAGCAATTTGTAGTTGTATAACAGTAACACGTATAAAGTAATTCTTTTTATTTGGTCTCTGGGAAAAATCGTATTTACAAATATCTATTAAATAAGTAGTAATTGTCTAGGCCTAAGTAGAATGATTAATAAGGATATCAAAAACTATAAAACAAAGGTTTATACGATTTACCATTTTTAAGATATGAGTACTTTAGTGAAAAGTGGAACTTGTTAAAAATTCTACTAGATACTTTTATGAACCCATGAGATAGCAATTGATATTTTTATTAATCCCTACATAATATACTACACTATGGTATTTTCACTTGTTACAAAAACATAATACATATTTATATATTTTATCCCACATAAATGTACAAAGCCAAGAAAACACATAATATCACCTAAAGTAGCCATATAAGTACCAGAATTACATATATAGGAATATAAGATATACATTTCATGATTCTGTAATTATTATTTTATTTTATTAATATTTATTTATTTATTTATTATTAGTTTCAAGGTATATATATTTTCCCGGTTATTACATCCTTCCCTTCTTAAAGAAGTTTCGCCCTCGAAACTGAAAATTACCTTAAAATAAGTGTGGGTACTTATCTCGCATCTCCTGTTCAACCTCCCACGTTGCTTTTGTTTCAATGTGGTTGGACCATAATACCTTTACTAAAGGGATAACTTTGTTGCGAAGAACTTTGTCTTTATGATCTAAAATTTGAACAGGTTGCTCTTCATAGGTCAAATCTTCTTCAATTCGTACAGAGGGGATATTAATGACATGGGATGGGTCTGGTATATAACGACGTAAAAGTGAAACATGAAACACATCATGAATTCGACAAAATTCATTAGGAAGTGCCAGACGATAAGCTACATTCCCAATTCTCTCAATAATCTCAAATGGTCCAATGTATCTCGGACGAAGTTTTCTTGCTTTTCCAAACCTCACTACTCCTCTGGTAGGTGAAACCTTCAAAAATACCGACTCACCAACTGAGAATTCTATATGTCTTCTTCTAAGGTCAGCGTAACTTTTCTGGCGACTCTGTGCAGTTTTCATTTTTTCCTGAATGGTTCGGACCTTTTCAGCTGTCCCTTGTATCATTTCAGGCCCAACTATTTTTGTTTCATCTATGTCACTCCAACATAAAGGGGTTCTACACTTGCGACCATATAGAGCTTCATACGGGGCCATATCAATGCTAGCATGGTACCTATTATTATAAGAAAACTCTATTAATGGTAAATACTTTTCCCAAGAACCCTTGAATTCTAACACACAAGCTCGCAACAAGTCTTCTAGAGTTTGCATAGTTCTCTCGGTTTGACCATCTGTGGCTGGATGAAAAGTTGTGCTAATATTTAACTGCGTACCCAAAGCATTCTGTAGCTTTCGCCAAAACTTAGATACAAATCGAGAGTCTCTATCAGATACAATAGAACTGGGTACTCCATGAAGCCTAATAATTTCATCAACATATTTCTTTGCTAACCTTTCAAGATCCCAAGTATTATGAACTGCTAGGAAATGTGCACTTTTTGTAAGCCGATCTACTATTACCCATATGGAATTCCTTCCTTGAGGGGTTGTTGGCAATCCTGTAACAAAATCCATTGCTATTGATTCCCATTTCCAAGTAGGTATATCTAAAGGCTGCAAAAGTCCCGAAGGGCGCTGATGTTCTATTTTCACTTGCTGGCAAGTTAGACATTTGGCAACGAATTCTGCAATTTCTCGTTTCATGTTGCTCCACCAAAACACACTCCGCAAATCCCTATACATCTTGTTTCCTCCTGGGTGTATTGAATAATGAGTATTATGTGCTTCATTCATGATTTTTCTTTTTAAATCTGCTTGATCTGGTACACACAATCTTCCTTGAAAACGAAGTGACCCATCTTCTTGTATTACAAAACCAGTTTCCTTCCCAAGCACCACCCTTTCACGAATCTTCTCTAATTGGGGGTCTGTATTTTGTAGTTCCTTAATTTCTTCACTCAAGGTTGGTTTGATTTCTAAAGCTGCTAAAGATCCTTCCAAACCACCTATAATCAACTCAATTTCCAACTTTTGGATTTCGCTTTGGATAACAGATTGAGTGCTAAGTAGATTAAGGGCAACATAGTTTTTCCGGCTAAGAGCATCAGCCACCACATTGGCTTTTCCAGGGTGATATTGAATATCTAATTCGTAATCCTTTATGAATTCTAACCACCTTCTTTGTCTCATGTTAATCTCTTTTTGAGTGAATATATATTTAAGGCTTTTGTGATCGGTGTAAATTTTACATTTGACCCCATATAGATACTGTCTCCAAATTTTCAATGCGAATATAATTGCGGCAAGTTCAAGGTCATGGGTAGGATAATTCTGTTCATGAGGTTTCAATTGATGGGATGCATAAGCTATCACTTTCCCATGTTGCATCAATACACACCCCAACCCTTGTTTGGAGGCATCACTATATATTTCTAAACCTTCTGTACCACTAGGAAGAGTAAGGATTGGAGCTGTGGTAAGACGAAATTTTAGCTCTTGGAATGCAGTTTCACACTTATCACTCCATTCAAATTTTGTAGTTTTTCTTATAAGGTTTGTGATAGGTTGAGCTATTCGGGAAAAGTTTTCCACAAATCGACGGTAGTAGCCTGCTAATCCTAAAAAGCTTCGTACTTCTGAAACATTTGTGGGTCGAGGCCAATTAGTGATTGCTTCAATTTTTTGAGAATCGACTTGCACTCCATCTCTAGATACCACATGCCCTAGGAATGATATTTTATCTAACCAAAATTCACACTTTTTAAATTTTGCATACAATTGGTTCTTTCTCAGAGTCTCTAAGATTATACTCAAGTGTTCCTCATGATCCTTCTTATTTTTGGAATATACTAGAATATCATCGATAAAAACAATAACAAAATGATCTAAATAAGGTTTAAAAACTCGATTCATGAGATCCATAAAGACAGCTGGGGCATTAGTAAGACCAAAAGGCATAACTAAAAATTCATAAAGTCCGTATATGGTCCTAAAAGCAGTTTTTGGAACATCTAAAGGTCTGATTCTTAATTGATGGTATCTAGATCGTAGGTCTATCTTCGAGAACACTGATGCACCCTACAATTGATCAAAAAGGTCATCTATACGAGGCAAAGGATATTTGTTCTTGATGGTTATCTTGTTAAGCTCCCTATAATCTATGCATAACCTTAAAGTTCCATCTTTTTTCTTTACAAATAGAACAGGTGCTCCCCATGGTGACACACTTGGTCTAATATATCCTTTTTCCAATAATTCCTCTAGTTGTATCTTTAGTTCCTTTAATTCTGCAGGTGCCATTCTATATGGTGCTTTTGAGATAGGTACAACTCCAGGTACTAACTCAATAGTGAAATCAATTTCTCTTTGTGGGGGCATATCTACAACTTCCTCAGGAAAGACATCTTGGAATTTTTTAACAACGGGAATGTCAGAGATTTTAGGTTCAGATTTTTCAGTACTAAGAACATCACAAAGGTACCCTTCACAACCTTGTTTTAACATCTTTTGTGCTTGAAGAAAAGAAATGATTCTAGATTCAGATTTTCTTTCATTATTTTGAAAAATCACTTCATTCCCTTCAAAATTTACTAAGGTTACGATTTGTTTTTGACAGTCTAATATGACACGATGTTTATTCATCCAATCCATCCCTAAAATAACATCGAATCCCTTAAGGTCAAATTGAATTAGATCAACATCAAACATGCTTCCCCCTATGTTCAAAGGACAATTTTTATATATAGTTTGACAGGGAACTATATTTCCAGTAGGGAGGCTAATGCAAAATTCTAAGTTTGTCTCGTCAGGGACCAGATGCAAATCTCTAGACATGGAAGAGGATATAAATGAATGTGATGCTCCGGTATCAAATAAAACATGTATTGGGAAAGAGTTTAGAGAAATGTTACCCGTAACCACATCACTTGAACTTCCAATATCTTGTGGATTCATCAAAAACACACGACCATGGGTTGGATTTTGACGTTGGATAGGTCCACCCTGGGGCTTAAGAACAGGTTTTGAGGTATAAGGATTGGCTGTAGCTAATTTTGTATTTCTACCTCTTTCCAAAGGACAATTCCTCTTCAAATGATTTGGACTTCCACAAGAGTAGCAGCGGTTATTGACAAACCTACATTTTTCAGTTGAGTGATTGGTGTAACCACATTTTGCACAAGGGGGTCCTTGATAGCGGCCTGGAGGTATAAAGGGTTTGACATTACCAATATTTGGCTTTTTCAGAAAATTCCTATTCATTGCATGAGTTCCTTCCCACTTTCTTTTATGAACTGTATTTTTAGCCTCTCTCTCTTTGATTATTGTTTCAGCATTTGCTGCCTTATCATACATCTCTTGATAACTATGGCAACTATGGGTCGAAAGTCGGTCACGAAGTTCCCAAGTGAGACCTCTTTCAAACTTATTCATTCTTAACTCCTCACTGGAAACAAGATGTGGTGCAAATCGAGATAATTCCATAAATTTTGCAGCATACTCCATAACAGACAAATTACCTTGCTTTAACTGATTAAACTCTTCTTCTTTCTGTCTTTTCAAAGCTGATGGATAAAATTTCGCCCTCATAAGATCTTTCAATTGGGTCCATCCAAAATCCTTCTCCTTCCTCCTTTCTTTCACGGTTTCCCACCAAAGATCTGCCTGCCCGACTAGATAATAAACAGCAAATCCTACCTTCCACTTTTCAGGACAGTTTATAGCATCGAAAAGTTTATCAATACTTTTTATCCAATCCTCAAATTCTACAGGGTCAGACTTTCCATCATAGGTCTTGGGGTTGTAACTAGCCATTCTTCTAAAATACCTTGCACTTTCTTCTTCCTCGTTGTTTTTGTTGTTGTTTTTTAGCATTTCAAATAGAAGTGTCGTGACTTCCCTAACATTTCCTTCTCTATTATCATTGTTTGAGTTGCCATTATCAGGATTTTGAACTGGCTGGTTTTCTTGAGTAGATTGGGTATTTGGGGATTGCATTATCCTAAATAACGCATAAAAGATTAGGGTTAAAATCTCATTATAGTTAAGCAGAGCAGAATTATAATAACCAAACATATATATACATACATATATATATATATATATATATATATATATATATATATATAAGACTTGATATATCTTATACAAACCAAAACATCTAAAACATTAGGTAAGTTAAAACATCAGATAGACTAACAGTAAGCATGTATCATACTCCCTATATTCTACGTAGTGTCAACATATATACAACAAAAGGGTTAACACTTGACAAAAGAGCCATCTCTAACTCCAGAACATTCTACTTGTTGTTACTAGTACTTGGTTCCTCTTTCGGTTCCTCGTTCAAATTTATTTTGGTTGACGAAACAGATTCATCATCTGACAGGAAGACCATGTGATCTCTTTCATAAGCTAGAAGTTCTCCAGCAAGCTCGGTAAAACTCGGGGTCCATCTTGGTCGACCTAATCCAAATCGTACATATTTCTCCCAGTTGGGTGCCCCGTTGACCATTAAATCAGAATATTTAGTTTTGAAAGTTATCCACGGAAAGCTCGTGGGGAGTGTTTGGATCAAAACATAAGCTAGATACGGTGTGGTCATTCCAAGTTCCGGGTACTGTGCGTTAAATTCGTCGAAAAACCTTTCTAGACGGTGGATATGTTCCATAACACTACAACCAGAATCCATTGCTAACATGTGGGGACTTATGTTTCCTGCCATTCTAAAATAAATAAACAAATGGTAAATATAACATCATCACCTGCATTTATAAAAATAAAAATAAGCAATAAATATCCCAATATCCCTTTCTCTTATGTGGGTTTCTAACAATTATTTTATTATTATTGTATATATTTTAACATATTTGTTAGCGTGGCTCGGATACCAAACTGTAACGCCCTGTAATTTTAATAGATTTGAATAGCACATGCCAGTACCAGGATCGAACCAAAATATTACATCATGTCTATTTGAAATGATATTAATGTTTACAGGACATTACTGCCGTATTCCTAAAATAGAAATACTAGGCGAAAGTAAAACACACTAATGACATAATAAAACTTATGATAACAGTAATGGTAACTTATATCATATATATATTCCTATCATTTTATAAACCTCACTCTTGGCCCTCCCCGTCTCCTGTACCTGAAAACAAAACATTTAATAAAAAGTCAACCCAAAAGGGTCCAGTACATTCCCAATATCACGTAACAACAGTTTATTAAACATTTTGCAAATAATATCGTAATATTTCAATTTATTAGGTTTATTTATGACTTCCGGTTAGGCAAGAGAAATATCTCGGGCTTAAAGCCCACCTCAAGTTTAACCTGGTTATAATCATAATCGTTTCTCTCTTTTTTATTTCCGGGCTGTTAGACTAGGATTATTTTTTTATCTTATTTGTTTAGGATTAGGATTAGGATTAGTCATGTCTTCTCTATATATATTGTTGTTTTACATCGATAAAGTTTGAAGTTTTGTGAATAATATTTCATGCTTGAGCAATTAAGTGGGAGAATTCTCGTTGAGATTCAAACAAGTTGTTAACTTGGATTTTAGTGTCGTTGCCATTGAAATCAAACTCAAAAGTCGTTGCCTTTTGAGATCTATCCATCCACATTCATATCACCACCAACATTAGCAGGCACAAGGGTAAATTCCCTTACCTAAAGTGAATAACAAGACGACATTAGAAATCCTCTTCCACGAACTCGGGCTCTACAAATACGAAGGGTCTAAATTAATATCTAATTTCCGCACCTTTTAACAACTTACAAATATCTTTTTATGATTGTACAAGCAACTAGATAAAATTTCCTCAAATCTCCCGTTTTCTCTGGTAACTATGCATACCAAACAACTAAGAGATAACTAATACATTTAGTTATTAGTGATAGGATTTTAGTCGTGTCACCTAATCAAAAATAAACCTACAGTCCTCTAACTATGGTAGTCAATGGAAGCAGGGTCGAATTCACAGGGAGACATAGTTTCTATATTAATATTCAACCAATTCAGCTACTTCAGATGAAATCAGATAAGAATTAATTAAACTAATGAGTAAGCTAAGGAAAATGGACTAAATCGAGGAATTAACTATGGAGTAAAAGCCTAGGGTATTAGGTCGGTCCACCATGCTTATACCAATCAAATAGGGTCAACTACTACCAAAACCTAAGTCAAGAGTCGGGGAATTAGAGCATGTGTTGAGCTATGGTTAAGACTCAACGCTCATAGTTCAACATACGCCGGATGTTCACTAACGTAATCAGAACTACTGATGTGTCCTAGGCCTCTAGTCGTAAGACGGATCTGTGCAAACAACTATTAACCACAAGCAACCAATATAACTGTACACTGACATTAATTACTCAATAAGAACAAATCACATCACAATCACCCTAATCAAGCCCTAGAAATTGCTAGAAATCTAAATCACAATCATGGTATAAACATGCTTTCCTATCTAACACCCTAGAAAGAGAACTACTCACTCATAATCGAATTAACAACAACAAAATTAATATGAAACCCTAACAATTGCATCATGAATAATTAAATAACTAAGCTAAGCAATTAAGAATAACAAAAGAGATTAGGGCAAAGAAGAATACCAATTGACAGAAAGCAGGAACTTTTATTGAAATCGAATAGGTTCAATCACCTTTAATCTAATCTAAAGTGTTTAAACTAGGCTAAGAACAATGAGAAATAAACTAGAGTCTAAGATAATAAAAGATGAATAAAAGATGTTTCTAAAATAATGAGGGAAAAAGGTATTTATAATACCCCTCAAAGTCAAACTATTTGCGGAAACAAAAGTAAAAATTCGAGAGAAAATGCGCCAGACCCGATCACACACCCGATCGGGTCGTGGATCGGGTGCCCAGCAACTTCAGCATTTTGGCGTCTTGTGGCGTAGCAGCAGCGTGAGTGAAGAATTTCGGCCCACCCGATCGGGCCCGAGGCCACCACCCAATTGGGTCTGGCGACAAATTGGACCAGCACGCCCTTCTCGCAAGCAGCAACACAACAGGAGCTACGAGCAGCCCACCCGATCGGGTCGGGCAGTGCATGCCCGATCGGGTCTGGGGACATGGCTCCTCGCCCGATCGGGTCGGGCAACGCTTGCCCGATCGAGTCCGCAACTTCTATACCCGATCATAAATACTTCGCCCGATCGGGCCATTTTTGCCCGATCAGAGTCGGAAACCTCCTTTTTGACTCTTTGGCTCTCTAATCTTCACGTTTAGGGGTCTTGGGACCTCCTAAACTACCCATAAAGCTCGTGAGCCATCCTATGTGCCCCGTAACATCTCGTAAAGCCGTGGTTGCTTCCAAATGGCTCGGGAATAAGGAGAAAACTCCATAAAACCTGCAATTCAACACTAAAACACAAAACCACAATTTATACGATAGTTAGCACAAAATAACTCCCAAGAGCTCCAATGACGCACAAATTAGCTTGTAAATAAGGGAGAAAACTCTATATAAATACGTGATATCAATTAGAAATGTCTTATAGTTAAGATAATCCAATTCATTTCATCAAGTTAAACAACATGGTACTAAATGTGCCCAAATTATCAACTAGAAATCCATGGTATTAGGAAGGTTTAACATTTAACTAAATCCATCCTAAATGCTTCATGACTCAACAACTGTATTAGATGCAATGACAATTACAAACAAAATCATGATCAACAAACAATCAGACATCTTTATTCTAGTTGATATGAGGGATTCCTAAAAAGATAATACTAATCTATACAAATACCCACTAATTATCATATTCTTCAAGTATTTAGAGTCATGTTGCAATGCTCCTGGTAAACTACTGAACCCAAATTAATAGCATATTGTATTACTGTAATACTTCTCAATTCAACGAAACACACGACACTGCAATACTTCTCAACTCTAACGCAACACAACAACTATATGACATCAAAATAAGGTGTTCATAGACATCAAAAGAAAACGCAATTACACCATGAGTGGAATTTAAAAAGGTGTTATAGACATCAAAACAACAACAACAACAACAACTATAACAATTAAGTAAGAAGTGTTGATAAATCTCTAAGGTTTAACAATAGAATTTAGTTTGTTTTTTTTTTATCTTTGTTAACCAGAAGTTTTTTATGTAAACTTGAAGAATGCGGTATTTGTTTTGATGATGGACAGATGTAGGGTTGATATTGGGAGGCTTGTGCTGAGATGTTGCTTCGTTCCCGAACCTGCAAAAGGGGAAAACCAAACCGGAGGTTTGAGTTTGATTCCCTCTCCGATGCTTAAGTCAGTGTTCAATAGATAATAGCTGGGTATGAATTTTGACAGAGTAAGTTTAAGAGAGAGTTGTTGTGTGTCCTTTTTACCTGATTATGAGGGACTATTTATAGTATCTATGTATAGAAAAGAGCACCCTAGGATGAAGGAATGTGATTGATTAGGCAATGGGAGAGCGACACTTGTCATGATCCGATTGTCCTGAGCCTTTTATCCAATCACCTTCTTCCTCTTTAGGGAATTTGGGCTGATTATTCCCTCTTTTAGGGAATAGTTGGGCCTCTTGTTTGCAGAATTGATGATATCATTAGCTCCCCATAACATGCTGCCAAGTGTGGATGAGGGGGTGAGCCACGTGTCACCAATTCATTGGGCCACATGGCGATCCCTGACTGGGCCACGTGTCCTCTTTAAATATGTTACAAAAAGAAGTGATTTGCATCTCTAAGAAAATTAGAGGGGAATAAACTCAATGCTTTGTGTTACCTAAACTCAGACGATTGGCCTCGCGCTAATTGAATTTGACGGTGGACACGTTGCATGGCTCCGACGGCAGGCAGGGTGCGCTGCTCTGGTGGCTGCGGCGGCAGCAAAGCCCGTCGGTGAGGCTCTGGTGGCTACGGCAGTAGCAAAGTCCGTTTGTGAAGCTGTCTGCTGCCTCAACGGTGAGTAGTGGTCGACGATAGAAGCAGAGATGTGGGTGATTGGTGGTGCACGAATGAGAGGGCATAGGAAATGGAATAACATAGGAATGAGACAATAAAGGGGTGAGAGCCAGAGCTGGGTTTGTGTAACGCATAAGAGAACGGAAAGGGCGGGGGTTACTCCGTTGTTAATATATTTGAGTTAAATTGACCTTTACTTGCTTACCCTTTGACATTCTCGTCCGCACTATTTAATTAGACTACGATTCTACGCGCGTAAATAAATTCCTAAATGACAAATTTTATCTCTTTATTTTGACTATTAATTATTTTAATTATTAACACCATTAGATATTTTGGGTTATTACAATCTTCCCTCCTCAAACGAAGCTTCGCCCTGAAGCTTAAGATATGCAAGCAATCACTAATATATAAACAACCGATGCATGGAACTATGTAACTAATTTACTTTAAATCGAACAAGGTTTTCTCCCCTTTAAGGGGAGTCACGAGCTCGTGAATCAAGATAGTAACCTCAGCAAACAGTTCTGGGTATTTAGTTCTCATAGCCTCTTCAGTCTCCCAAGTGGCTTCCTCAACATCATGGTTGGTCCAAAGGATCTCGACATGCTTGGTCTCTCCTTTCCTCATTTTCCGCACCTTATTGTCTAGTATCTTTATTGGCCTCTCCTCATATTACAAGGAGTCGAGTAAAGATACCGCCTTAGGTTCGAGTATATGTGATGGATCAATAAGGTACTTTCGGAGTTGGGATATGTGGAATACGTAATGAACCTTATTTAAGGAAGGCAGTAAGGCAAGGCGATAAGCTACCTCCGATCCTTTCCAAAATTTCATACGGTCCGATGTATTTTGGACTCAACTTCCCTTTTTGACCAAAACGCATCACCCCTCTATAGGAGAGACCCGCAACAAGACTTTATCCCCTACCTCGAATTCAACGATCCTTCGATGTCGATCTGCATAAGACTTTTGTCGGTCCTGTGCCTCTTTCATCTTTTGTTGATTAATCTTAACTTGTTCCACCTGTTGTTGTATATACTCGGGTCCCAAGATAAGAGTTTCACTAATGTCGTTCCAACAATTGGGGTTGCGGCATTGCCTCCCATACAAGGCCTCAAATGGTGTCATGCCAATGCTAGTATGGTAGTTGTTGTCGTATGAGAACTCAATAAGGTCCAATTTATCTTCCCAAGACCCTTGAAATTCTAGATTGCAAGCGCGCAACATGTCTTCTAGAGTTTGAATCGTTCGCTCCGTCTGGCCACCGGTAGCAGGATGGAAAGCAATGCTCATTTTTAAGGTAGTCCCCATGGCTTGTTGTAGCTTTCTCCAAAATCTCGAGGTAAATCGCAGACTGCCATCATTTTGTCTCTTTATATCAAGCTCACCCCTCAGCCCAATCTTCCTCAACTCTTCTTAAAGCGCTGAATTTCTTATCTATTTTTCTTTTATCTCGTTATACAAATCTGGCTGAAGAGTTGGGGCATATAGTTGTCCACCATATTTGGTGAGGGTAATGTCATCTCTTGGAGTTCATCCAACAGCCGATTCCTAAGCGCGATTGCTTTGAGCGCATGCAATGATTTTCGAATCAGGGCATCTGCCACAACATTTGTTTTTCCTTCATGGTATTGGATTTGCATATTAAAATCTTTAATCAGCTCTAGCTATCTCCGTTGGCGCATGTTTAACTCTTTTTGAGTAAAGATGTTTTTAAGGCTAAAATTATTCGAAGTAAACATTGAATCGAACCCCTTAAAGGTAATGTCTCCAAATTTTGAGAGCAAATACCACTGCGCCAAGCTCCAGGTCATGAGTGGGGTAGTTTTCTTCATAAGGTTTCAGCTGTCGAGAAGCATAGGCTATCACCCTCCGATTATGCATTAGTACACAACCCAAGCCATTCTTTGAGGCGTCAGTATAGACCTCATAATCGTCTCCTTCTCTAGGCAAAGCCAATACCGGTGCCGATGTCAACCTCCATTTCAATTCATCAAAGGCTTCTTCACACTCCCCCGACCACTGGAATTTATTGACTTTCTTCATGAGACCAATCAAGGGACGAGCTATTTTTGAGAAGTCCTTCACAAATCTTCTATAATACCCTGCTAACTAAAGCTTCGCACTTCAGTTACATTTCTCGGTGCAAGCCAATCAGTAACTGCTCGAATTTTGGCTGGATCTATTGATACCCCTTCCTTTGACACTACATGGCCTAAGAATGAAACCTCTTTTAACCAGAACTCGCATTTAGAGAATTTGCCATACAATTTCACCTCTGTCAACTTCTGCAAGATCGACCTCAGGTGTTCTACATGCTCTTCCTCGTCCTTATAATAGATCAAAATATCATCAATGAATACCACAACAAATTTATATAGGTATGGATAGAATACACGATTCATCAAATCCATAAATGCAGCTGGGGCATTGGTTAATCCGAAGGGCATAACAAATAATTCGTAATGATTGTACCTAGCTCGGAAGGCGGTCTTAGGAATATCGTCATTATGGACACGAAGTTGATAATACCCTGAACGCGGGTCTATCTTAGAGAAAATCCTTGCTCCAGACAGTTGATCGAACAATTCATCTATCCGTGGAAGGGGGTAACAATTTTTTTTACCGTTATGTGATTGAGCTCCCGATAATCAATACATAAACGCATTGATCTGTCTTTCTTCTTGAGAAATAGAACTGGTGCACCTCAGGGCAAAACGCTAGGGCGAACATAACCTTTGTCTAACAATTCTTCCAGTTGGGTTTTCAACTCCTTCATCTCGGCTAGTGCCATCCTATAGGGTACTTTTAAAATAGGTGCCACTCCTGGTTTTACTTCGATCTTGAATTCTACCTCCCTTATTGGAGGCAACCCTGGGACTTCCTCAGGAAAAACATCTTAATACTCGTTCACGACTAGTATATCACTCAATTTTGGCTGATCTACTAGTATATCCTTGACATGGCACAAGAACAAAGGGTTTCCCTTCTGAATTAATTTGGCTAGGGTAAGCACTGAGATTATCTTACTGCTACGTTTCGTCACATGTCTCCTTAACAAATATGGACCCCTTTCGGACCCTTCAAGGAGATCTTTTGTAGCCAGCAATCTATCCGCACTCGGTGCCTTTTCAACCAATCCAACCCCAATATTATGTAAAACTCTAATAGAGGAAACTCCATCAAATCAGCATTAAACGTCCCCTCCCCAATAAGAATCGGTACCTCGACATAATTCCTAGTGCAATGCACAATTATACCAGATGGCATGGCTATATTCTCAGTTACTAGTTCGACTCTTTCATGGTTCAGTTTTGGAGAAAATAATGTGGACATTGTTGGTCCAATAGAACTTCTAAGTTTACTACAAGAGGGGGGGTGAATTATAGTAAAGACTATTAGGGGCTATTTTTGCGGAATTAATAAGTTTAAAAGAATTAAAGAGAAGTTAAAACTAAGAACACTAGAAATGCTTTTAAACAAGATCTTATTTCTATATTCTCTAGGAATACATCTTGCCCTTTTATTTATAATAGTAAATTACACCCTATTATAAACAGCAACTCACTCTGTTCCTCTAGGAACTGGTTCCCAGTCACCTTGTTCCCCCTGAACACGTGACTTTCTCTCTAGACTTCACTCGAAGTCTTCTCTTTCTCTTTCTTCTCTTTCTCTCTTGAATGTAGAAATTTTCTCAAAAAATTTCACTCACCCTATTCAGATTAATAGAATACAATAAATTGTTGAAGAGAATAAACCGAAATAACTTTCTAAAGATTTACACAGTAAATGTAGAAAGTCTTAAGAACTAAAATTGAGTTCTTCTCAGTTTATATAGTTGTGATAAATCTTCAACGGTCTTCTTCAGCTTCCTTGTACTGGACGCAAGTTTTTAGGCATTATCTTCCACCTTCATAGCCGTTATGGATCATGTTAAGGCCACGATCCATAACCGTGTGTTTGCACAGTTTGAACGAGTCTTCGAGTCTTCCATGATCTTCTCAACGGCTCTTGACTTGGTCTTTGGCAGTTTAGGATTTATATTAGATGTGAAGTTTGTTAGCTGAGATCATGGCCCCTAGAATCTAGGACCTCAACCCAGCAATTTAGCCACGCAAAATCGCCAGCTCTTCAACGTCTCAATTTCCTGTAAACCACTAACAAACTCAACTAATAGTATGGAATCCAATATTCCATAATATTAGAATATTAATTCTATACAAAGTAATATAACTAAATATTTTTATTTTCCGAAACAACTTAATTTGGTTATTATTAAACCAATTCTCCATAAGTTTATTTTAGGTTTAATAAAATAAATAATTAATAATACTATGTAAATAACTACATAAATAAAAACTAATTAAAACTAAGTTAAAAACTATTTATTTGTCATCGTCAAAATAACGAATACAAAAATATTCCCCCTTTTTGATATTGGCAAATAAGTTGGCAAAAAAAAAATTCTAACCTAAGTCTAAGTCTAAAGTAAAGTTTAAATCTATATCTAAATCTAAAAAGTCTAAGTCTAAGTCAAAACTCAATTTGGACTAGGAACTGGATCCTCTAGGATCAGAGGCAATCAGAAAGGCTCTAGGAACTAAGTCAGACCAGAAAATGTTTTTAGATAGCCAACAAGTCTTTTCCTCCTTTTGTTATCATCAAAACTAAGCTATGTCCCTGCAGCACTAAAGAGTTAACAGTCTAGGCATCAATTAAGGTAGCTCAAACAAGCATCTCATAATATTAGCCATCCAAACACAAGCAAGTACGAAAAGAAAAAGCATGTGCAAGCAAAAAGAATCAGATTGAGCATATCACAAGAGCAAGGAAATAAAAGTTCAGAAAGATTTGTGTCAAAAGAAGACACGCAAAAAGGAAATAAAAAATGTTCTTCCAAATATTACAAACCCAAAAAAATATCCAGTAAATCAATTGTTTAAAGCGAGGGGGGAAATTATGGTTTGGGGAGTTTAAAGATGTTGGAGACAACGGAGTCAATCTTGGAGATCACAGCATCCACCTTGTTCCTGATCCCCGTGTCTGCCTGCTTGATGGCGGCTAAAGTCTCCTGCAGCTATGTATCAAGGGTGGAAACTGACTTCTCTAGGACATTGATCCTTGTGTGCATGAGTGTCAGAGACTCCCTAATTTCCCTCAGAATTCCATGAAGTCTAGTGGTAGATATGAGAGGAAAATCCACAGCAGTTGAAGGAACCTGATCCTCATCCAGATTGATCATTTCAGCATGACCCGGATCTTGGTCCTTAAGAGAATTACCCCTAGCCAGTCTCTGGCTCTTCCTGACAGATCCCCCAACAGCTTCCTCAAATAATTTTCTCTTTGTCCCTGCCTCAGGCTTAGTCACTGTAGCCTCTCCCTCAAATTCCAATTTCCCACCACCCACCCTCAAACTAAGTCTAGTCAGCGTATCCTTGGTCAAATAATTTTCAAGCTCAAGGGTGAAAGAAGGGCTGTCAGACAGTTTGACTTTATTTTTCTTTAGAATTGTGGTGATCAGATTGCCATATCCCACCTTGGTATTATGGGATATGCAGTAGGAAAGGTGAGAGAGCATAAGAGCGGGAAATTTTATCTTGATATTCTTTGCTAAACAGTACATTATAGAGAGGTCCATTAGATTAGCTTGGGTTCTCTTGGAAGATCGGGGTAAAACAAAACGCCAAACAAACCTGAAACAAAAGTTTGTGAAAAGGAGAGAGATCTTTTTGGTCAATGGACATAGAGTTAGGGTTTCCTTGAAAAAACTGAAGAAATTTTTCATTTGAGACGCCATTGATGTTTAATTTCCTTTCCCTTTAACATACTCCTGGTACCCATCTGAAGGTACTTCAAACCATTCACTCAATTTCTTTTCTGTAAATGTGACCACACACCCATTCACTAAGCTTACACACACTCCCTCTGTTTTATTGAAGTTCTCACAGAAAGAACTCATCTCTTCCTCATATAATCCCTCATCTACACAGACTAACTTCATCAATTTTTGAAACTTTAACAAACTCAGAAACTCATTCCATTTTACTTTCTTGCACCATGAAAGATCAACACAGAATCCGACAATAAATTGAGAGGATTTTGATTTCTTACCCCTTTTAGTGGGAATCTAAAGGTCTCTCCCCTGACTGCTTTCTTGATCCTCGTCATCGTCCTCAGGCTTGGGAGATGCCGCTTCAGTGTCAGAAATGGGTTCTTGAGAATGTGTGGAATCGTCTTTTGGATTAGAGGATTCTTGGTCACTTTGCTCGTCCATGGAGGGTGTTTTTTCGGCTGGGTAATTTTCTTGAAGTTCAGAGGTTGCCTTTTTGGGTGCCATGGGAGAGAGAGAATGAAGAATGAAGAGAGATGAAGGAGAGAGAAGATGAACAGTAAAAGATGGAGTGGGTCAGTAAAAGTGGTCAGTGAAGTGAAGTGTTGGGTTTTTTATTGTAATGATGAGGCGTATTGAGTTGAAGGTGAAGAGGTGTGATTTGACTGGGTAAGGTTTGGGTAAATGTGTTTCATTTAATGTTTCCCCTCTTTAAATTAGATAAACTGAATTTCATTTTGAGTAAATAAATTGATTGATACAATGAATCAGAGAAATCATAATGATAGGAGGAGAGAGAGAATAATAAATATGGAAGAAGAAAAAATTACTCTTGTGTACACGGACCCTTTTAAACTATACAAGCAATTTAATTTACGTACTCTATATATGTGCATGGACAATAAGGATAATATTTAAAGACAAATGTGAGTCCTTAGACATGACCCTAGGTGTATGAAATTCAATTCATGAAGATTGCAGGACACTCTTAGAAATGACTAGTACATAGGGTTCAAATTTTATAGGCCGTTTTATACAATTCTGATCATTCCTAGTTCCAAGCGATTCTTTCAAATCTGTCCCTAGATAATGATTTGGTAAAAATGTCAGCAATTCGATTTTCTGTAGGGCAAAATTCAACTTTGACTAAGCCCTTTTAAACATAGTCTTTCAAGAAGTGGTGTCTGATGTGAATGTGCTTGACCCTTGAGTGGTGTACTGGATCCTTGGATATGCATATGGCACTGGTATTATCACAAAAGATTGGAACACATTTAAACTTAATACCAAAATCACGTACATGGTGCTTGATCCATAAGACTTGGAAACAACATGCAGCAGCAGCCACATATTCAGCTTCAGCAGTTGACAAGGCAACTGTATGTTGTTTCTTGGATCCCCAAGAAACTAAGCTTGTTCCTAAGAACTGGGCAATTCCTGAGGTACTTTTACGATTGACCAAATCTCCAGCATAGTCAGCATTAGAGTAGCTAATTAGGTCAAATGTATCACTCTGTATAATTTCTGATCTACTGATTTACCATTTTGATCTTCATCCAACCTTGTTCCTCTGAAATTCATTAAGTTCCTCTTGCATGGCCTTTATCCAGTCAGACTCTAGCATTGCTTCATTATGGTCTCGAGGTTCTATCATAGATAGGAACGCTTGAAAGGCACAAAAGTTTCTAAGTTGAGATCTTGTTTGACTTCCCTTCTTAATGTCACTAATGATCAGCTCTAGGGGATGTGACTTTTGGTGCCTCCAAGATCTTGGTTCAAATCTTCTTGTTCTTGTTCCTTCAACTTGAGGTTCTTCAGTTTGTTCCTTTTCATTCTCTGTGTGAGTTTCTTCTGCCTGTATTCCTGCATCTATTGTTCCTTCATTTACCTGTTCCTCGTAAAGAACAGGCTCAGGAACCGTTAGTTCATTTTCATAAATATGTTTCTTAACTGTTCCTGCAAGAGTCATTTCCTCCTCAAGATTGTCAGTCTCTTGAGGACGAGTTAACCCAATTTCAAAATCATTTTCATAACATGGTTCCTGCAGTGAGTCAGTATCATCAAAGATTATATGGACGCTTTCCTCTACGCACATTGTTCTCTTATTATAAACTTTGTATAATTTACTATTTAAAGCATATCCTATAAAAACAGATTCATCACTTCTAGCATCAAATTTACCTAAATTATTTTTACCATTGTTGTGTACAAAACATCTACATCCAAAGACTCTAAAGTAAGAGATATTTGGTTTTCTTCCTTTGAACAGTTCATAAGGAGGTTTCTTGGTGATGGGTCTTAGCATGACCCTGTTTATGATGTAACATGCAGTGTTCACTGCTTCCGCCCAAAATTTCTTTGGAAGATTGATTGATATAAGCATTGTTCTAGCCATATCCTCCAGAGTCCGGTTCTTTCTTTCAACTACACCAATTTGTTGTGGTGTTCTTGGAGCAGAAAAGTTGTGATCTGATCCTTCATTACTGCAAAAATCATCAAACTTGGAGTTTTCAAACTCCGTACCATGGTCAGATCTTAGGTGTTTCAATTTGAAACCATATATCCTTTGAACTTTCTTAGCAAATGAAACAAATTCTTCAAATGTTTCATCCTTGCTATGAAGGAAGATTACCCACGTAAATCTAGAAAAGTCATCAACAATAACTTATACATATCTTTTACCTGATCTGCTTTGGATTCTCACTGGGCCACAAAGATCCATGTGGATCAGCTCAAGTGGACTTTGAGTGCTTACCATTTTCTTGGATTTGAACGAGGATCTAACTTGTTTCCCTCTTACACAAGCTCCACAAACTCCATGGCTTGTTCCTTTTATAGTTGGCAAACCAACTACCAAGTCTTTACCACTTAGTTTATGAAGCAGTGTAAAGCTTGCATGACCAAACCTTTTATGCCAAAGGTTTTGGGCATCTTCTAGTACACTAAGACAAGTTAGATTGTTCCTAGGAACAAGGTTTAGGTCAACAACATAAGTGTTTCCCTTTTTTGTTCCTTCTAGTATCTTGGTTCCTGTAATGGTGTCACTAACCACACAACATTCACTAGTAAATTTCACATTGTCTCCTTTGTCACAGAATTGGGAGATGCTAAGCAAATTATTTTTCAAACCCTCGACTAAAAACACGTTATTTATGGAATGTGACTGAGATTTCCCAACTTTACCTATACCTACTATGTTACCTATTAGGTTGTCTCCAAAGGTCACAGTTCCTCCTTCGTAGACTGAAAGTGAGAGTAATTTTGTTTTATCTCCTGTCATGTGCTTGGAACAACTGCTATCAAGGTACCACAAGTTGTTCCCCCTCACTTTAGTCTGCACCTACAATAATTAGTCAGTGTTAGGAACCCAGTTAGACTTGGGTTCCTCTGTTGAGTGTGCGTTCCTCTTAATTTTCCACTCTTGCTTCACTAAGCGAGTGTTCATTTCGATCTGTTCCTCTTTGGTGGAACAGTCAGACACTAAGTGTCCACTAGTCCCACACTAGGAACAGATTTTGTTGCTTGGCAGGTCAACATATTTTTTATGTTTGTTCCTCTTCTTATAATTGAAACCTAGTCCATTCCTTCCTTCATTTTTATATTTTTGTATCCAACTAACTGGATCAAGAAGCTTGACTCTTGAAGATTCCAGTGTCCTCTTCGGTACCATATTTTCATTTAGCACTGATTTATGCTCAATTTTCAAATTTTAAAATTCTTTACTGGTACTATTAGAGGAATTGGTTCCTTCAAGGACAACTAGTTTCAATTCTGCCAAAGCAATATTCAAGAAGTAGTTATCATTTTTCAGTTTTTCATAAGCTTCTTGAATCCACGGTATTTATCAAAAATGTCAACGAACCGTTCCTCAATATCTGAATTTAATTTTTTAAACCAATTTGTGTGTTCCTTGGTAACTTTCAAGGCCTTCTCCATATTCTCCTCTCTTATGCAGATTGCCTTGTAGTTATCAAGGGTTTCTAAAAGTAATTTAGTGAGTTGGTTCTTATTTAATTTTGATAATTCTTCTTCAACAACATTAAAGTTTACCTGTTTGTTGGATACGTCCTCTTCACTATCTGATTTTTCCATTAGACATAGCTGAGCAGTTTCATCCTCAGGTTGTTCCTGTTCCTCATCAGAATTTGATTCACCCCAGGCTGCTACCATAGCCTTTCTCATTTCAGTTTTAGAGAAAGGTTTTTCTTATTTGCTCTTGAATCTACTTTTTCTTTCTCGTGTTCCCACAAAGGACATTCCTTTATGAAGTGATATGGACTTCCGCATTTATGGCAGCTTAGCTTTGAGGTTTTCCTTTTTCTCTTCCCTTTATAGTTCTTGTTGAAGAATTTTTTGAATTTCTTAACTATCAAGGCAACTTCCTCTTCATCAGTTTCTGAATCATCTTGTTCTTCAGTCTTGAGAGCCAGGGATTTTGATCTGCTGGAGTCAGGTTCATGAGTTCCTAAGTGCAACTCATTTGTCATCAAGGATCCAGCAAGTTGTTCCTTGGTTTCTTGTAGAGCTGTCACCTTAGCCATCTACTTCTCGTCTTGTGGAAGACTTCTCAATACTTTGCGTAATTGTTCCTCTGGAGAAATAGATTTTCCTAGAGAGTCAAGTTCATTTATGATATTTGAGAATCTTGTAAGCATATCATGAACTGGCTCTTTAGGTTTCATTTGAAATAACTCATATATATGCATGAGCATGTCTATCTTTGATCTCTTAACCTCGCTTGTTCCTTCATGTGTAACTTGAAGGAGTTCCCACATCTGCTTTGCACTCTTGCATCCCATGACTCTATTGTGTTCATGAGGACCAAGACCACAATGCAGAATCTTCTTGGCCATGTTGTTCATTTCCATTTTCTCGAAGTCTTCTTTGTCATACTTTGAGAGTGGTTTTGTAACTAGCTCGCCTTCTTCATTCTTTTCAGTGACTTCAAAGTCACCTATCTCAATAACTCTCCAGACTTGATAGTTTTCTGCCTTAATGAATATTTGCATCCTATTCTTCCAATAGGGATAGTGTTTACCATTGAACATTGGAGGACGTTGAGTAGAGTATCCCTCATCTAGCTTTTCTCCAGTTGTATTCATGTTCTCTAGGATCAGCCTCCTTAGTGTTAGCTGTTTCAAGAGGAACAAGCTCTGATACCAATTGTTGGTCCTATAGAACTTCTAAGTTTACTACAAGAGGGGGGTGAATTGTAGTAAAGACTATTAGGGGCTATTTTTGCGGAATTAATAAGTTTAAAAGAATTAAAGAGAAGTTAAAACTAAGAACACTAGAAATGCTTTTAAACAAGATCTTATTCCTATATTCTCTAGGAATACATCTTGCCCTTTTATTTATAATAGTAAATTACACCCTATTATAAACAACAACTCACTCTGTTCCTCTAGGTCCTGGTTCCCAGTCACCTTATTCCCCCTGAACACGTGACTTTCTCTCTAGACTTCACTCAAAGTCTTGTCTTTCTCTTTCTTCTCTTTCTCTCTTGAATGTAGAAATTTTCTCACAAAATTTCACTCACCCCAATTCAGATTAATGGAATACAATAAATTGTTGAAGAGAATAAACCGAAATAACTTTATAAAGATTTACACAGTTAATGTAGAAAGTCTTAAGAACTAAAATTGAGTTCTTCTCAGTTTATATAGCTGTGATAAATCTTCAACGGTCTTCTTCAGCTTCCTTGTAGTGGACGCAAGTTTTTAGGCAGTATCTTCCACCTTCATAGCCGTTATGGGTCATGTTAAGGCCACGATCCATAACCGTGTGTTTGCACAGTTTGAACGAATCTTCGAGTCTTCCATGATCTTTTCAACGGCTCTTGAATTGGTCTTTGGCAGATTAGGATTTATATTAGATGCGCAGTTTGTTAGCTGAGATCATGGCTCCTAGAATCTAGGACATCAACCCATCAATTTAGCCACGCAAAATCACCAGCTCTTCAACGTCTCAATTTCCTGTAAACCACTAATAAACTCAACTAATAGTATGGAATCCAATATTCCACAATATTAGAATATTAATTCTACACAAAGTAATATAACTAAATATTCTATTTTCCTAAACAACTTAATTTTGGTTATTATTAAACCAATTCTCCATAAGTTTATTTTAGGTCTAATAAAATAATTAATTAATAATACTATGTAAATAACTACATAAATAAAAACTAATTAAAACTAAGTTAAAAACTAT
The DNA here is from genome assembly GCA_947645195.1 of Patellifolia procumbens. NCBI lineage: Eukaryota > Viridiplantae > Streptophyta > Magnoliopsida > Caryophyllales > Amaranthaceae > Patellifolia > Patellifolia procumbens. The sequence goes on along the minus strand of CANSGD010001269.1, from coordinate 129,432 downwards.
TTATTTGTCATCATCAAAATAACGAATACAACAGACATAAAAGAGTAGGTTGCTCCTGAATCAAACAATATATATGCACTTAAAGACTTGACAAGAAAAGTATCGGTAACTACGTTTCCTACCTCATCTGCCTCCCCCTAGTTCATAGCACAAATCTTTGCAGTTGGCACAACCCCCGGTTTCTAGCACTCAGTGCAGAATCCACAGCCCCAGTGGCCTTACTTCCACCAGCTGTAGCAGCAGTCGGATTTTTGTTCCCTCTATTGTAAGTGGTTGTCAGACTGGTTTCCCCCCTTGTGACCCTGATAACGTTGCGGCTAGGTCACACTTTCCACACTAACTAATCTACCAGGATTTTTGCTCTTATCCCCCTTGTAGTTGAAACTAGTCGGATTGGTAAAGCACTCATAGGCTCGGTGTCCAGGCTTCTTACAATGATTGAAGTTGACTAGGTTACCTTCACAATCCTTACTAGGATGGTTCTTGTCGCATAATTTACAATAATACCTCCTCTCCCCAATCTTATCTTGACTTTTGGCCTTACGAAACTCTCGTATACTCCCTGAGTTCACACGTGAGACATTTCCGCGATAACTCCCTTGGGACTATATCCCCGATCTAGTAAAGTCCCTTTCCTTTCAAATCTTTGCCCAGCCCGTTCGGAATTCTCTTCATCTTTCCTCTTCCCGTATGTCCTCTTCTTCTCAAAAACTATTTCCACGTTATAGGCTCGGTCATATAAAGCCTGGAGTGAGGTGAAGTTTTCCCCACACAGCCTATCCTAGATTTCTAGGCTTAAGTGCTCCTGAAACTTTTGAGCTTTTATTTCTTCATTTGGCACCATGTCGGGACAATACCTTGCAAGTTCCATAAATAAGTTGTAGTAGTCCTGAACGGTGCGCTCTCCTTGTTCCAGCTTCTCAAATTCAGATTTTTTCCTCTTCTTCAGATGAGGCGGAAATAATTTCTTTCTCATCTCCCTTTTAAAGATATCACAAGATGGAAGCAATTCCACCTCAGTACCATCCTCATCGTGGACGATTTGAGACTCCATAAAGGTGTCTCTAAGAGAGGTCCACCATAGATCAACGTCCTCTATAAGGTACATAGATGATATATTAATGCGAAGTTCATCGGGGCATTAATGTGAGGTGAACACTTTATCAAATTCACGAAGCCGGTTTTCCAGTACAGAGGGCTCCCCTTTACCATTAAAAGAGGAAGGTTGATTTTGTCTAACTGCCTTGGACATAGCAGCAGCAGGGGTCAGGTTGTTGTTATTTTGATTCTGATTTTGAGCCAACAACTGCATAGCTGAAGATATTTGTGCCAGAGCTAAAACAACTTGGGGATCCATTCTAAAATAGATAACATAAGGTGAGGTAAGTAACCCATCGCGAATGAGTAAATAATATGGCTATATTTGATTATCTAACGTTCAAATAAACACACAACATAGAATACCCAACTACAAGGTTACACCAACGTTTTCATTCATATCACGTATCACAGATAATTTAACCTAATGGCCAGTCTCTAGGGACCTCGAGCTAGATTTGAACGTTATTATATTTATCTATTCGTTCATAACTACTAAAATGGATTTCTACTTGGTATTGCGCTCACTAATTATTTCTCGAAACCTCTTAACACAGTATCTGGCATTTACTGGGTCATTGGGTCAGAGTTGAGCGAATTAAGTTCATAACACATAACATTAATGTCTATTCATTTTTCTAAGGCGAGAGAAAAAAAAACAGCGGTTACAACCACCATAATCTTAATTATTATTATCATGCTTGGATAAGTTTCACTTAGAATTAATCTACCCTTATACTGGGGTTAAATCGAACAAAAGGAAGAAAATTCTACTCAGTGAAATTATTCGTATTCAACATCCACACAGGGCCTCATAACTATCGTAGGGTTCTCAACTTCACCCCTAAGGGCATGCTTGGGATGGGAGTAATGTATTAAGGGGGTAATAAAAGTCAAACATAGGAAAACTAGGGTATTTAGAGGGGATAAAATAGTGGTGGGAAGGATAATGTGGTGTTGGTAGGAAGGAAATGGAAGAAAGAGGGGAACTATTACCCTCATTATGGGGGTAATAATTACCCATCACCACCCCTAGGTAACTATTACCCCCATAATGAGGGTAATAGTTCCCCTCTTTCTTCCATTTCCTTCCTACTAACACCACATTATCTTCTCCACAACCATTTTATCCTTCTATCATCACCTCTTAATAACTTGATTTTTCTATGTTTTATTTTTATTAGACTACGATTCTACGCGCGTAAATAAATTCCTAAATGACAAATTTTATCTCTTTATTTTGACTATTAATTATTTTAATTATTAACACCATTAGATATTTTGGGTTATTACAATCTTCCCTCCTCAAAAGAAGCTTCGCCTTGAAGCTTAAGATATGCAAGCAATCACTAATATATAAACAACCGATGCATGCAACTATGTAACTAATTTACTTTAAATCGAACAGGGTTTTCTCCCCCTTTAAGGGGAGTCACGACCTCGTGAATCAAGATAGTAACCTCAACAAACAATTCTGGGCATTTAGTTCTCATAGCCTCTTCATTCTCCCAAGTGGCTTCCTCAATATCATGGTTGGTCCAAAGGATCTCGACAAGTTTGGTCTCTCCTTTCCTCGTTTTCCACACCTTATTGTCTAGTATCTTTATTGGCCTCTCCTCATATTACAAGGAGTCAAGTAAAGGTACCGCCTTAGGTTCGAGTATATGTGATGGATCAATACTTTCAGAGTTGGGATATGTGGAATACGTAATGAACCTGATTTAAGGAAGGCGGTAAGGCAAGGCGATAAGCTACCTCCGATCCTTTCCAAAATTTCATACGATCCGATGTATTTTGGACTCAACTTCCCGTATTGACCAAAGAGCATCACCCCTCTCATAGGAAAGACCCGCAGCAAGACTTTATCCCCTACCTCGAATTCAAAGATCCTTCAATGTCGATCTGCATAAGACTTTTGTTGGTCCTGTGCCTCTTTCATCTTTTGTTTGATAATCTTAACTTGTTCCACCTGTTGTTGTATATATTCGGGTCCCAAGATAAGAGTTTCACTAATTTCGTTCCAACAAATGGGGTTGCGGCATCGCCTCCCATACAAGGCCTCAAATGGTGCCATGCCAGTGCTAGTATGGTAGTTGTTGTCGTATGAGAATTCAATAAGGTCCAATTTATCTTCCCAAGACCCTTGAAATTCTAGATTGCAAGCGCGCAACATGTCTTCTAGAGTTTGAATCGTTCGCTCCGTCTGGCCATCGGTAGCAGGATGGAAAGCAATGCTCATTTTTAAGGTAGTCCCCATGGCTTGTTGTAGCTTTCTCCAAAATCTCGAGGTAAATCGCAGACTGCCATCATTTTGTCTCTTTATATCAAGCTCACCCCTCAGCCCAATCTTCCTCAACTCTTCTTAAAGCGCTGGATTTCTTATCTGTTTTTCTTTTATCTCGTTATACAAATTTGGCTGAAGAGTTGGGGCATATAGTTCACCACCATATTTGGAGGGGTTAATGTTCATCGCTTGGAGTTCATCCAGCAGCCGATTCCTAAGCGCGATTGCTTTGAGCGAATGCAATGATTTTCGACTCAGGGCATCTGCCACAACATTTGTTTTTCCTTCATGGTACTGGATTTGCATATTATAATCTTTAATCAACTCTAGCCATTTCCGTTGGCGCATGTTTAACTCTTTTTGAGTAAAGATGTTTTTAAGGCTAAAATTATTCGGAGTAAACATTGAATCGAACCCCTTAAAGGTAATGTCTCCAAATTTTGAGAGCAAATACCACTGCGCCAAGCTCCAGGTCATGAGTGGGGTAGTTTTCTTCATAAGGTTTCAGCTGTCGAGAAGCATAGGCAATCACCCTCCGATTATGCATTAGTACACAACCTAAGCCATTCTTTGAGGCGTCGGTATTGACCTCATAATCTTCTCCTTCTCTAGGCAAAGCCAATACCGGTCCGATGTCAAGCTCCATTTCAATTCATCAAAGGCTTCTTCACACTCCCCCGACCACTGGAATTTATTTACTTTCTTCATGAGACCAGTCAAGGGACGAGCTATTTTTTAGAAGTCCTTGACAAATCTTCTATAATACCCTGCTAACTAAAGCTTCGCACTTCAGTTAAATTTCTCGGTGCAAGCCAATCAGTAACTGCTCGAATTTTGGCTGGATCTATTGATACCCCTTTCTTTGACACTACATGGCCTAAGAATGAAACCTCTTTCAACCAGAACTCGCATTTAGAGAATTTGCCATACAATTTAACCTCCGTCAACTTCTGCAAGATCGACCTCAGGTGTTCTACATGCTCTTCCTCGTCCTTAGAATAGATCAAAATATCATTAATGAATACCATAAAAAATTTATCTAGGTATGGATAGAATACACGATTCATCAAATCTATAAATGCAGCTGGGGCATTGGTTAATCCGAAGGGCATAACAAAGAATTCTTAGGAATATCCTCATTATGGACATGAAGTTGATAATACCCTGAACGCGAGTCTATCTTAGAAAATCCTTGCTCTAGACAGCTGATCGAACTAGTCATCTATCCGTGGAAGGGGGTAACAATTTTTTTACCGTTATGTGATTGAGCTCCCGATAATCAATACATAAACACATTGATCTGTCTTTCTTCTTGAGAAATAGAACTGTAGCACCTCAGGGCGAAACGCTAGGGCGAACATAACGTTTGTCTAATAATTCTTCCAGTTGGGTTTTCAACTCCTTCATCTCGGCCAGTGCCATCCTATAGGGTACTTTTGAAATAGGTGCCACTCCTGGTTTTACTTCGATCTTGAATTATACCTCCCTTATTGGAGGCAACCCTGGGACTTCCTCAGGAAAAACATCTTCATACTCGTTCACAACTAGTATATCACTCAATTTTAGCTGATCTACTAGTACATCCTTGACATGGCACAAGAACAAAGGGTTTCCCTTCTGAATTAATTTGGTTAGGGTAAGCACTGAGATTATCTTACTGCTACGTTTCGTCACATGTCCCCTTAAGAAATATGGCCCCTTTCGGACCGTTCAAGGAGATCTTTTGTAGCCAGCAATCTATCCGCACTCGGTGCCTTTTCAACCAATCCAACCCCAATATTATGTCAAAATCTAATGGAGGAAACTCCATCAAATCAGCATTAAACGTCCCCTCCCAAATAAGAATCGGTACCTCGACATAATTCCTAGTGCAATGCACAATTTTACCCGATGGCATGGCTATATTCTCAGTTACTAGTTCGACTCTTTCATGGTTCTGTTTCGGAGAAAATAATGTGGACATAAAAGAGTAGGTTGCTCCTGAATCAAGCAATATATATGCACTTAAAGACTTGACAAGAAAAGTACCGGTGACTACGTTTCCTACCTCATCTGCCTCCCCCTAGTTTATAGCACAAATCTTTGAAAGTGGCACAACCCCCCGATTTCTAGCACTCAATGTTGAATTCACAGCCCCAGTGGCCTTACTTCCACCAGCTGTAGCAGCAGTCGGATTGTTGTTCCCTCTACTGTAGTTGGTTGCCAGACTGGTTTGCCCCTTGTGACCCTGATAACGTTGCGACTGGGTCACACTTTCCACACTAACTAATCTACCAGGATTTTTGCTCTTATCCCCTTTGTAGTTGAAACTAGTAGGATTGGTAAAGCACTCATAGGCTCGGTGTCCAGGCTTCTTACAATGATTGAAGTTGACCAGGTTACCTTCACAATCCTTACTAGGATGGTTCTTGTCGCAGAATTTACAATAATACCTCCTCTCCCCAATCTTATCTTGACTTTTGGCCTTACTAAACTCTCGTATACTCCCTGAGTTCACCCGTGAGACATTCCACGATAAATCCCTTGGGACTGCATCCCCAATCTAGTAAAGTCCCCTTTCCTTTCAAATCTTTGCGCAGCCCGTTCGGGATTCTCTTCGTCTTTCCTCTTCCCGTATGCCCTCTTCTTTTCCAAAACTCTTTCCATGTTATATGCTCGGTCATATAAAGCCTGGAGTAAGGTGAAGTTTTCCCCACACAGCCTATCCTAGATTTCTAGGCTTAAGTGCTCCTGAAACTTTTGAGCTTTTATTTCTTCATTTGGCACCATGTCGGGACAATACCTTGCAAGTTCCATAAATAAGTTGTAGTAGTCCTGAACGGTGCCCTTTCCTTGTTCCAGCTTCTCAATTTCAGATTTTTTCCTCTTCTTCAGATGAGGCGAAAAGAATTTCCTTCTCATCTCCCTTTTAAAGACATCACAAGATGGAAGCAATTCCACCTCAGTACCATCCTCATCATGGACGATTTGAGGCTCCATAAAGGTGTCTCTAAGAGAGGTCCACCATAGATCAACGTCCTCTATAAGGTACATAGATGCTATATTATTGCGAAGTTCATCGGGGCATTAATGTGAGGTGAACACTTTATCAAATTCACGAAGCCAGTTTTCCAGTACAGAGGGATCCTCTTTACCATTAAAAGAGGGAGGTTGATTTTGTCTAACTGCCTTGGACATAGCAGCAGCAGGGGTTAGGTTGTTGTTATTTTGATTCTGATTTTGAGCCAAAAACTGCATAGCTGAAGATATTTGTGCCAGAGCTAAAACAACTTGGGGATCCATTCTAAAATAGATAACATAAGGTGAAATAAGTAACCCTCGCGAATGAGTAAATAATCTGGCTATATTTGATTATCTAACGTTCAAATTAACACACAACATAGAAGATTAATGTCTATTCATTTTTCTAAGGCGAGAGAAAAAAAATGACAGCAGTTACAACCACCATAATCTTAATTATTATTATCATGCTTGGATAAGTATCACTTAGAATTATTCTACCCTTATACCGGGGTTAAATCGAACAAAAGGAAGAAAATTCTACTAAGTGAAATTATTCGCATTCAACATCCACACAGGGCCTCATAACTATCGTAGGATTTTCAACTTCACCCCTAAGGGCATGCTTGGGATGGGAGTAATGTATTAAGGGGGTAAGAAAAGTCAAACATAGAAAAACTAGGGTATTTAGAGGGGATAAAATAGTGGTGGGGAGGATAATGTGGTGTTGGTAGGAAGGAAATGGAAGAAAGAGGGGAACTATTACCCTCATTATGGGGGTAATAATTACCCACCACCACCCTTAGGTAACTATTACCCCCATAATGAGGGTAATAGTTCCCCTCTTTCTTCCATTTCCTTCCTACTAACACCACATTATCTTCTCCACAACCATTTTATCCTTCTATCATCACCTCTTAATAACTTGATTTTTCTATGTTTGACTTTTATTACCCCCTTAATATATTACCCCCATTCCAAGCATGCCCTAATAGTACAATTCTATAAGGTCGTCATCCTCTATAGTCACTTCTTTGATATGGTTCAGTATATCCCTCTCCATAGTGTTATGTATTCTTGGAATTTCATACTGAAGATAATCCAATGTTAGGAGCCATTCACCCTTCCTCTCATAAAGGAGGGTGTTAGGGGACCCATCAGCATTATATCGATCGGAGAAAGAAGCCCTTATCATTGATTATTCTCCACCGACTGGGAAATTTGGGAAGAATAAATCAACTTGTTGCAGCAGGGTGTCTGCAGAGTGATACCCATTTGCTTAAAGTTGTTCTATCTTACGTTTTGTTTTAGCCACCCACTCTCTTACAGGTTTTTCCTTGCTAAGCTTGAAATCCCTAATTCTCTTCTTAAGGCATGTCCTAGGGGAGTCTTCCCTTCTTAATGTGGTGCGAGTTTTTGCCATCTAGCAATAGACAATCAAGAATTAACAAAACATTTAATAATTATATGTAACCACATTAGTCGCACCCAACTACTTTCCCCCTGATAAGTGAGTTTTAGACTCGCTAATTAGGAGTAGTTCTAGGTCATTTAGTTGCATTTTAGGCCATGTAGTTTCCTTTTATTTCCCTTTTGCATCCTTTTTCATGATTTCATGTTTTGCTTTAGCTTTAGTGCATTTGCATCTAAGTAGGTTGCATTTAGCTCATTGCATAATCATTTGCATCCCCCCTCCCCTTATCTAACCTTCTCTTAAGTGTTGTTTGCTTAGACACAAAGAATTGGGACAAAAACAGGGGAGCGGTCGCTCCATTTACTAAGGAGTGACCGCTCCATAGTCCAAGAATTGAAGCAGAGAAGCGGTGGATATGGAGCGGGGCTAGAGAGACCATGGAGCGGGCGCTCCAGCGGTGGCTCCATTGTTTTTGGAGTGGGTCGCTCCATTGCTATTTCTGTCAGTTTCGGTCGATTTCGGTTTTGTATTCAGTTTTTTTGGACGGTTTCGGTTTTGTGTTTTATTGATTTGCCATTAGTACTTTTCTATGTTATTAATTAAATTTTCTTTTTACAATCATTTTTTTATTATATTGGATTGCTAAAATATGACGAATTCAGTGGGGGTATTTAAACCCAATTTTGTAATAATGGAGACTTAGCTTTATTTCTGAAATTTCATTAGTTTTAATTAGAGAGAGAGTAGAGAGAGAAGTTGAATATTTAGAGAGAGAAACTAGATCTAAGAGTTGAATATTGATGATTGAAGCTATTTCAATGGAGTTTTGCAATTGGTTTTAATCCATTTTTGAGTATTTTTTTGAACTCTTCTCTTTATTTGCTTTAATACTTGCATTATTTTTATTTAGAATTGATAAGTAGTGATTAGTTTTTTATTAGCTTTATTGAGATGATTTTCACCATTGTTGAATCACCATTGTTGCTTCAAGCTTTTTATTTTACCTTTTTCATGGCTAGAGAGTAGATTAGTAGCTAGGGGAAGGGGATGACCTTGATAATCATGAGTTGACCTTGAAAGCCAAGCTTGGGCGTGTGATTTGGGTGAGATTGCGTTGTCTAGCTAATTTTATTGTCATGTTTATTTGATTGATCTGCTCACTATTTGAACTTGTTATGGAAATCCAAGGTGAAGGATTGAGAAATGAATCCTTAGATAGACCTTTAGCTAGATTTTAGGTTGACTTCACCATGAGAATAGGTGATTGACTTCCTAGGACCTCAATCGAATCACTATGAGTTGTGGAAATACTTGGTTGATTAATTTTACCATGAGAATAGGTAAAATTAGTTGATTAGGTCCTCCTAATTGGCTCGAGAGAGTAATTAGGAAGCATTTGAGTGACTTAGTCCCCTAATCGACCCTAATGAATCCCCTTGGCTTGGAAATTTGGTTAATTAAATGTTAGCTCGTGAATCCCCTATCCCTAGTGTCCTCTTTATATAGTTTAATTTGAATCACTTAGTCTATTTGCTAGTTATTTAGTTCCTAGTTTCTTAGTTGATCTTTAATATCAAAAAACCCCAAAAATAGGCTTAGCTCGCTAAATCTCATTCAAACTTTGACTAATCTTTGTTTCCCCGTGGATTCGACCCTTTCTTGCCCTATATTAGGCTAAGTGAGGTTATTAATTTGGCACGTGCAACGACCGTGGCACCCCCTCTTATCCTTACTCGGCTAATTTAACGTCGTTTTCTACTATGTGAGCCTTTAACCTAGGCCCTACTGAACCTTATGCTCTGATACCATTTTGTAATACCCCAATTATCAGCCTGAGAGTTAGAAGGATTATTGGAGAAAACACGAGTATAGTGAAAAAGTCTTTTTAGGTTATTGGTTGATAATTCTGACACTACCGCCACTCTCGGCCGTTGGAACCGAGAGCGAAGCAAGGTTTTAACTTCAAATGGGGTTTACATCCCCAAACCTCAAAACGTCAAAAAGAGTATTCAAAAGAGAGTTCGTTCTTAGCTTAATGCGTCTCTCGCCTTTATCCCGTAAAAACGAGTACCGATCATTCACACACCTGCAATGACAACACATGGTCATGGTCAAATAATTATTAAGCGGGTGACAAATAGCGGAAGTAAATAAAATAAAATGTTTTTGAAATCTTTTTCTTTCCTTTTTACATTGTTTTTGAAATATCTCTTTGGTTTCCCATGCTGAAAAGTAAATTTGTTTTCCTCCACCCAAAATGGGCGATCCGACCTAGAGGGTACATTCCGACCATAGACTTATATGTGCACACCTCTATACCAGGATCGCCCTAATAGGAGCATCTAATGGCTAAGGTGGGGATCACTCCACCACGTACACTATAAACAGGCTTTGCCTTAAATATCCTCTGGCCATTGGTAAAAACTTTCTTCATCAAATAAATCATTTGAAAATCAGAAGCTTGTTCTTTTATTCTTTCATTTTTAAATAATCACTTCATTCCAATACACTCAATGACTGTTAATACGTTGTAATACTGTTTCCACTTCAGCTATAGAGAGAGTATTATGAAAACTTATGGCACACCACTGACATTAGCAGGCACAAGGGTAAATTCCCTTACCTCAGGTGAACAACAAGACGACATTAGAAATCCTCTTCTACGAACTCGGGCTCTACAAATACGAAGGGTCTAAATTAATATCTAATTCCCGCACCTTTTAACAACTTGCAAAATATCTTTTATGATTGTACAAGCAACTAGATAAAATTTCCTCAAATCTCCCGTTTTCTCTGGTAACTATGCATACCAAACAACCAAGAGATAACTAATACATTTAGTTTTAGCAATGTCATATAGTTAAGATAATCCAATTCATTTCATCAAGTTAAACAACATGGTACTAAATGTACCCAAATTATCAACCCGAAAGCCATGGTATTAGAAAGGTTTAACTTCTAACTAAATCCATCCTAAATGCTTCCTGACTCAACAATTTTATGAGATGCAATGACAATTACAAACAAAATCATGATCAACAAACAATCAAACATCTTTAATCTAGTTGATATGAGGGATTCCTAAAAAGATAATACTAATCTATACTAATACCCACTAATTATCATATTCTTCAAGTATTTAGAGTCATGTTGCAATGCTCCTGGTAAACTACTGAACCCTGAACAATAGCATATTGTATTATTGTAATATTTCTCAACTCAATGCAACACACGACACTGCAATACTTCTCAGCTCTAACGCAACACAACAACTATATGTCATCAAAATAAGGTTTTCATAGACATCAAAAGCAAACGCAATTACACCATGAGTAGAATTTAACAAGGTGTTATAGATGTTGGTCCTATAGAACTTCTAGGTTTACTACAAGAGGGGGGTGAATTGTAGTAAAGACTATTGGGGACTAATTTTTGCGGAATTAAGAAGTTAAAATGAAATAAAGAGAAGTGAAAATAACGAACACTAGAAATGCTTTTAAACAAGAATTTATTCCTATTTTCTCTGGGAATAAATCTTGCCCTTTTATTTATAATAGTAACTTACACCCTATTATAAACAGCAACTCACTCTGTTCCTCTAGGAACTGGTTCCCAGTCACCTTGTTCCCCCTGAACACGTGACTTCCTCTCTTGACTTCACTCGAAGTCTTTTCTTTCTCTTTCTTCTCTTTCTCTCTTGAATGTAGAAATTTTCTCACAAAATTTCACTCACCCCAACTCAGATTAATGGAATACAATGAATTGTTGAAAAGAATAAAACCGAAATAACTTTCTAAAAGATTTACACATTTATCGTAGAAAGTCTTAATAACTAAAATTGAGTTCTTCTTAATATATATAGCTGTGATAAATCTTCAACGGTCTTCTTCAGCTTCTTTGTAGTGGACGTAAGTTTTAAGGCATTATCTTCCACCTTCATAGCCGTTATGAAACCATGTCATTGCCACGTTCCATGATCGTGTGTTTGCACGGCTTGAATGGGTCTTCGAGTCTTCCACGATCTTCTCAACAGATCTTGACTTGGTCTTTGGCAGTTTAGGTTATGTGTTTGATGTGCGGTTAGCTGGGATCATGGCTCCTAGAATCTAGGACCTCAACCCATAAACTCAGCCACGCATCATAGCATTCTCTTCAACGTCTATTTTCCTGTAATCCATTCAACAAACTCAACTAATATTATGGAATCCAATATTCCATAATATTAGAATATTTATTCTACACAAAATAACTAAATATTCTATTTTCCTAAACAACTTAATTTTGGTAATTATAAAACCAATTCTCCATAAGTTTATTTTAGGCACAATAAAATAAATAATCAAATAAAACTATATAAATAATTATATGAACAAAAACTAATTAAAACAAAGTTAAAAAATATTTATTTGTCATCATCAATATAACGAGTTCAACAATATTCCCCCTTTTTGATGATGGCAAACAAGTTGGCAAAATTTTTTTTATCCTAAGTCTAAGTCTAAAGTAAAGTCTAAACTCAATTTGGACTAGGAACTGGATCCACTAGAAACAGAGACAATCAGAAAGGCTTTAGGAGCTAAGTCAGACCAGAAATTTGTTTTAGATAGCCAACTAGTGTTTTCCCCCTTTTTGTTATCATCAAAACTAAGTTATGTCCCTGCAGCACTAAAGAGTCAACAGTCTAGGCATCAATTAAAGTAGCTCAAACAGTCATCTCATAATATTAGCCATCCAAACACAAGCAAGTACGAAAAGAAAAAGCATGTGCAAGCAAAAAGGATCAGATTAAGCATATCACAAGAGCAAGGAAAGAAGACTTCAGAATGATCTGTGTCAAAACAAGACACGCAAAAAAGAGAGAAAAAAAAAATTGTTCAACCAGATATTACAGACCCAAAAAAATTTATCCAGTAAATCATTGTTTAAAAAAAGGGGGGAAATTATGATTTGGGGCGTTTGAAGAGGTTGGAGACAACGGAGTCAATCTTGGAAATCACTGCATCCACCTTGTTCCTGATCCCCGTGTCTGCCTGCTTGATGGCGGCTAGAGTCTCCTGCTGTTGTGTATCAAGAGTAGAAACTGACTTCTCCAGGACATTGATCCTTGTGTGCATAAGTGTCAGAGACTCCCTAATTTCCCTCAGAATCCCATGAAGTCCAGTGGTAGATATGAGAGGAAAATCCACAGCAGTTGAAGGAACCTGATCCTCATCCAGATTGATCGTTTCATCATGACCTGGATCCTGGCCCTTAAGAGACTTACCCCCAGCCAGTCTCTGGCTCTTCCTAACAGATGCCCCACCAGTTTCCTCAAATAATTTCCTTTTTGTCCCTGCCTCAGGCTTAGTCACAGTAGCCTCTCCCTCAAATTCCAACTTTCCACCAACCACCCTCAAGCTAAGTCTAGTCAGCGTCTCCTTGGTCTAGTAATTTTCAGGTTCAAGGGTGAAAGAAGGGCTGTCAGACAATTTCACTTTATTTTTCTTGAAAATTATGTTGATTAGATTGCCATATCCCACCTTGGTATTATGGGATATGCAATAGGAAAGGTGAGAGAGCAAAAGAGCGGGAAAGTTGATCTTGATATTCTTTGCTAAACAGTACATTCTTGAGAGGTCCATTAGATTAGCTTGGGTTCTCTTGGAAGATCGGGGTAAAACAAAACGCCAAACAAACTGAAACAAAAGTTTTTGAAAGGGAGAGAGATCTTTTTGGTCAATGGACATAGAGTTAGGGTTTCCTTGAAAAAACTGAAGAATTTTCTCATTTGAGACGCCACTGATGTTTAGTTTGCCCTTCCCTTTAACATACTCCTGGTACCCATCAGAAGGTACTTCAAACCATTCACTCAATTTCTTTTCAGTAAAGGTGACCACACACCCATTCACTAAGCTTACACACACTCCCTCTGTTTTATTAAAGTTCTCACAGAAGGAACCCATCTCCCTCATATAGTCCCTCATCTACACAAACTAACTTCATCCATTTTTGAAACTTTAACAAATTCAGAAACTCATTCCATTTTACTTTCTTGCACCATGCAAGATCAACACAGAATCCGACAATAAATTGAGAGGATTTTGATTTCTTACCCCTTTTTGTGGGAATTTGAAGATCTTTCCCCTGACAGCTTTCTTGTTCCTCCTCATCGTCCTCATGCTTGTGAGAAGTCGCTTCATTGTCAGAAATGGGTTCTTGAGAATGTGTGGAATCGGCTTGTGGATGAGAAGATTCTTGGTCACTTTGCTCGTCCATGGAGGGTGTTTTTTCGGCTGGGTAATTTTCTTGAGGTTCAGAGGTTGCCTTTTTGGGTGCCATGGGAGAGAGAGAGAATGAGAAATGAAGAGATATGAAGGAGAGAGAATATGAACAGTGAGAGGTGAATTGGTTCAGTAAAAATTGTCAGTGAATTGAAGTGTTGGGTTTTTATTATAATGATGAGGCGTATTGAGTTGAAGGTGAAGAGGTGTGATTTGACTGGGTATGGTTTGGGTAAGCGTGTTTCATTTATTGTTTCCCCTCTTTAAATTAGATAAACTGAATTTTATTTTGAGTAAATAATTTGGTTGATACAATGAATCAGAGAAGTCATAATGAGAGGAGGAGAGAGAATAAAAATGTGGAAGAAAAAAAAAAGAAAGCTCTTGTGTACACGGACCCTTTTAAACTATACAAGCAATTTTAATTTACGTACTCTATATATGTGCATAGACAATAAGGATAATATTTGAAGACAAATGTGAGTCCTTAGACATGATCCTAGGTGTATGAAATTTAATTCATGAAGATTGCAGGACACTCTTAGAAATGACTAGTACATAGGGTTCAAATTTTATAGGCCGTTTTATACAATTCTGATCATTCCTAGTTCCAAGCGAATCTTTTCAAATCTGTCCCTAGATAATGGTTTGGTAAAAATGTCAGCAATTTGATTTTCTATAGGGCAAAATTCAACTTTGACTAAGCCCTTTTCAACATAGTCTTCCAAGAAGTGGTGTCTTATGTGAATGTGCTTGACCCTTGAGTGGTGAACTGGGTCCTTGGATATGCATATGGCACTGGTATTATCACAAAAGATTGGAACACATTTAAACTTAATACCAAAATCACGTACCTGTTGTTTGATCCATAAGACTTGGGAACAACATGCAGTAGCAGCCACATATTCAGCTTCAGCAGTTGACAAGGCAACTGTATGTTGTTTCTTGGATCCCCAAGAAACCAAGCTTGTTCCTAGGAACTGGACAGTTCCTGAGTTACTTTTTCGATTCACCAAATCTCCAGCATAATCAGCATCAGAGTAGCTAATTAGGTCAAATGTATCACTACGAGGATAGAGCAAACAAAGATCATCACTTCCTTTCAAATACCTAAGGACCCTTTTGACAGCTATCAAGTGGGATTCCTTTGGATTTGATTGGAACCTAGCACATAGACTAACACTAAAGGAAATATCAGGCCTACTTGCAGTTAAATAAAGAAGAAATCCAACCATACCTCTGTATAATTTCTGATCTACTGATTTACCATTTTGATCTTCATCCAACCTTGTTCCTGTTCCTATAGGAGTATGGTTGGTTTTAACTTGTTCCATTCCATATTTCTTTAGAAGTTCCTTAACATATTTTTGCTGATGGATCATTGTTCCTCTTTCAATTTGCTTGATTTGCAAACCAAGAAAGAAGTTCAATTCTCCCATCATGCTCATTTCAAATTCACTGCTCATTAAGTCAGCAAAACCCTTGCACAAAGAGTCATTAGTAGCACCAAAAATAATATCATCAATATAAATTTGTACTACTAAAATATATGTTCCTTTTGATTGAAGGAACAGGGTTCTATCAACTTTGCCTCTAACAAATATGAGCAAGTAAGAATTTAGAAAGTCTTCATACCAAGATCTAGGAGCTTGTTTCAGCCCATATAAGGCTTTATCTAGCTTGTAGACCTGGTTTGGTAGATCAGGATTTTCAAATCCTGGAGGTTGTTCCACATAGACGTCTTCCAATAGATATCCATTTAAAAATGCACATTTAACGTCCATCTGGTACAACCTAAATCCCATATAAGCTGCAAATGATACTAAAATTCTTATTGCTTCTATTCTAGCTACTGGAGCAAAGGTTTCATCAAAGTCAATACCTTCTTGTTGGTTGTAGCCTTTTTCTACGAGTCTGGCCTTGTTTCTGATCACTGTGCCATGTTCATCTAGCTTGTTCCTAAAGACCCATTTTAACCCAATTACCTTCTGATTCTTGGGTTTGGGCTTTAAGTGCCATACCTTGTTCCTCTGAAATTCATTCAGTTCCTCTTGCATGGCATTTATCCAGTCAGACTGTAGCATTGCTTCATTGTGTTCTCGAGGTTCTATCATGGATAGGAACGCTTGAAAGGCACAAAAGTTTCTAAGTTGAGATCTTGACTGAGTTCCCTTCTCAATGTCGCTAATTATCAGCTCTAGGGGATGTGACTTTTGGTGCCTCCAAGATTTTGGTTTAAATCTTCTTGTTCTTGTTCCTTCAACTTGATGTTCTTCTGTTTGTTCCTGTTCATTCTCTGTGTGAGTTTCTTCAGCCTGTATTCATGCATTTATTGCTCCTTCATTTACCTGTTCCTCGTGAGGAACAGGCTCAGGAACGGTTAGTTCATTTTCAGGAATATGTTTCTTAACTGTTCCTGAAGGAGTCAGTTCCTCCTCAAGATTGTCAGTCTCTTGAGGATGAGTTAGCCCAATTTCAGAATCATTTTCATAACATGGTTCCTGCAAAGAGTCAGTTTCATCAAAGATAATATGGATACTTTCCTCTACGCACATAGTTCTCTTATTATAAACTCTGTATGCTTTACTATTTGAAGCATATCCTATAAAGACAGCTTCATCACTTCTAGCATCAAATTTGCCTAAATTGTTTTTACCATTGTTGTGTACAAAACATCTACATCCAAAGACTCTAAAGTAAGAGATATTTGGTTTTCTTCCTTGGAACAGTTCATAAGGAGTTTTCTTGGTGATGGGTCTTAGCATGACCCTGTTTATGATGTAACATGCAGTGTTCACTGCTTCTGCCCAAAAGTTCTTTGGAAGATTGATTGATATAAGCATTGTTCTAGCCATATCCTCCAGAGTCCGGTTCTTTCTTTCAACTACACCATTTTGTTGTGGTGTTCTTGGAGCAGAGAAGTTGTGATCTGATCCTTCATTACTGCAAAAATCATCAAACTTGGAGTTTTCAAACTCCGTACCATGGTCAGATCTTAGGTGTTTCAATTTGAAACCATATATCCTTTGAACTTTCTTAGCAAATGAAACAAATTCTTCAAATGTTTCATCCTTGCTATGAAGGAAGATTACCCACGTAAATCTAGAAAAGTCATCAACAATAACTTATACATATCTTTTACCTCATCTGCTTTGGATTCTCACTGGGCCACAAAGATCCATGTGGATCAGCTCAAGTGGACTTTGAGTGCTTACCATTTTCTTGGATTTGAACGAGGATCTAACTTGTTTCCCTCTTACACAAGCTCCACAAACTCCATGGCTTGTTCCTTTTATAGTTGGCAAACCAACTACCAAGTCTTTACCACTTAGTTTATGAAGCAGTGTAAAGCTTGCATGACCACACCTCTTATGCCAAAGGTCTTTGTCATCTTCTAGTACACTAAGACAAGTTAGATTGTTTCTAGGAACAAGGTTTAGGTCAACAACATAAGTGTTTCCCCTTCTTGTTCCTTCTAGTATCTTGATTCCTGTAATGGTGTCACTAACCACACAACATTCATTAGTAAATTTCACATTGTTTCCTTTGTCACAAAATTGAGAGATACTAAGTAAGTTATGTTTCAAACCCTCGACTAAAAATACATTATTTATGGAATGTGACTGAGATTTCCCAACTTTACCTATACCTACTATGTTACCTGTCAGGTTGTCTCCAAAGGTCACAGTTCCTCCTTCGTAGACTGAAAGTGAGAGAAATTTGGTTTTATCTCCTGTCATGTGCTTGGAACAACCGCTATCGAGGTACCACAGGTTGTTCCCCCTCACTTTAGTCTGCACCTATAGTAATTAGTCAGTGGCAGGAACCCAATTAGACTTGGGTTCCTCTGTTGAGTGTGTGCCTCTCTTAATTCTCCACTCTTGTTTTACTAAGCGAGTGTTCATTTCGATCTGTTCCTCTTTGGTGGAACAGTCAGACACTAAGTGTCCACTATTCCCACAGTAGGAACAGATTCTATTGCTTGGCAGGTCAACATATTTTTTATGTTTGTTCCTCTTCTTATAATTGAAACCTAGTCCATTTATTCCTTCATTTTTATATTTTTGTATCCAACTAACTGGATCAGGAAGTTTGATTCTTGAAGATTCCAGTTTCCTCTTCAGTACCATATTTTCATTCAGCACTAATTCGTGCTCAATTTTCAAATTGTCAATTTCTTTACTGGTACTGTTAGAGGAACTGGTTCCTTCAGGAACAACTAGTTTCAATTCTGCCAAAGCAATATTCAAGAAATAGTTGTCATATTTCAGTTTTTCATAGGCTTCTTGAAATCCTCGGTATTTATCAAAAATAACAAAGAACCGTTCCTCAATATCTGGATTTAATTTCTTAAACCAATTTGTGTGTTCCTTGGTAACTTTCAAGGCCCTCTCCATATTCTCCTCTCTTATGCAGATTGCCTTGTAGTTTTCAAAGGTTTCTAAAAGTAATTCAGTGAGTTGGTTCTTAGTTAATTTTGATAATTCTTCTTCAACAACATTAAAGTTAACCTGTTTGTGTGATACGTCCTCTTCACTATCTGATTTGGCCATTAGACACAGCTGAGCAGTCTCATCCTCAAGCTGTTCCTGTTCCTCATCAGAATCTGATTCACCCTAGGCTGCTACCATAGCCTTTCTCATTTCAGTTTTAGAGATAGGTTTTTGTTGTTCTTTGCTTTTGAATCTGCTTTTTCCTTTCTCGTTTTCCCACAAAGGACATTCCTTTATGAAGTGATCTGGACTTCCGCATTTATGGCAGCTTAGCTTTGAGGTTTTCCTTGTGCACTTCCCTTTATAGTTCTTGGTTAAGAACCTTTTGAATTTCTTTACTATCAAGGCAGCTTCCTCTTCATCAGTTTCTGAATCATCTTGCTCTTCAGTCTTGAGATCCAGGGACTTTGATCTGCTGGAGTCAGGTTCATGAGTTCCTAAGTGCAACTCACGTGTCATCAAGGATCCAGCAAGTTGTTATATGTTAAACTTGGTGAAATCCTTGGTTTCTTGTAGAGCTGTCACCTTTGCCATCCACTTCTCGTCTTGTGGAAGACTTCTCAATACTTTGCGTACTTGTTCCTCTGGAGAAATAGATTTTCCTAGAGAGTCAAGTTCATTTATGATATTTGAAAATCTTGTAAGCATATCATGAACTGGCTCTTTAGGTTTCATTTGAAATAACTCATATCTATGCATGAGCATATCTATCTTTGATCTCTTGACCTCGCTTGTTCCTTCATGTATAACTTGAAGGAGTTCCCACATCTGCTTTGCACTCTTGCATCCCATGACTCTATTGTGTTCATGAGGACCAAGACCACAATGCAGAATCTTCTTGGCCATGTTGTTCATCTCCATTTTCTCAAAATCTTCCTTGTCATACTTTGAGAGTGGTTTTGTAACTAGCTCGCCTTCTTCATTCTTTTCAGTGACTTCAAAGTCACCTATCTCAATGACTCTCCAGACTTGATAGTTTTCTGCCTTAATAAATATTTCATCCTATTCTTCCAATAAGGATAATGTTTGCCATTGAACATTGGAGGACGTTGAGTAGAGTATCCCTCATCTAGCTTTTCTCCAGTTGTATTCATGTTCTCTAGGATCAGCCTCCCCAGTGTTAACTGTTTCAGGAGGAACTAGCTCTAATACCAATTGTTGGTCCTATAGAACTTCTAGGTTTACTACAAGAGGGGGGTGAATTGTAGTAAAGACTATTGGGGACTAATTTTTGCGGAATTTAGAAGTTAAAATGAAATAAAGAGAAGTTAAAATAACGAACACTAGAAATGCTTTTAAACAAGAATTTATTCCTATTTTCTCTTGGAATAAATCTTGCCCTTTTATTTATAATAGTAACTTACACCCTATTATAAACGGCAACTCACTCTATTCCTCTAGGAACTGGTTCCCAGTCACCTTGTTCCCCCTGAACACGTGACTTCCTCTCTTGACTTCACTCGAAGTCTTCTCTTTCTCTCTTGAATGTAGAAATTTTCTCACAAAATTTCACTCACCCAACTCAGATTAATGGAATACAATGAATTGTTGAAGAGAATAAAACCGAAATAACTTTCTAAAAGATTTACACATTTATCGTAGAAAGTCTTAAGAACTAAAATTGAGTTCTTCTTAATATATATAGCTGTGATAAATCTTCAACGGTCTTCTTCAGCTTCTTTGTAGTGGACGCAAGTTTTTAGGCATTATCTTCCACCTTCATAGCCGTTATGGAACCATGTCATTGCCACGTTCCATGATCGTGTGTTTGCACGTCTTGAATGGGTCTTCGAGTCTTCCACAATCTTCTCAACAGATCTTAACTTGGTCTTTGGCAGTTTAGGGTATGCGTTTGATGTGCGGTTAGCTGGGATCATGGCTCCTAGAATATAGGACCTCAACCCATAAAATCAGCCACGCATGATAGCATTCTCTTCAACGTCTATTTTCCTGTAATCCATTCAACAAACTCAACTAATATTATGGAATCCAATATTCCATAATATTAGAATATTTATTCTATACAAAATAACTAAATATTCTAGTTTCCTAAACAACTTAATTTTGGTAATTATAAAACCAATTCTCCATAAGTTTATTTTAGGCAAAATAAAATAAATAATCAAATAAAACTATATAAATAAGGAAAAATTGCCTAGAATAATGCAACCTTTGGGCGATTCGCAGATAATAATGCAACCTCTTGATTATTCTGGAATAATGCAACCTTAATACCCCATTTTTTTTTAACAAGACAAACAGGTCAAAGACCTCTTTTAGCCGGTTAACATGGTGACGTGGGTGTTATTACCGTTGCTATATCTTCTTCTCCATCTCCATTTTTTGCTTCCTCCTTCTTTCTTCTCCATCTCCATTACTTTCTTCTCCATCTCCATTTTTTTCCTCCATAATTCATCTTCCTGCCTTTAAAAACTGAGCATTATTTCCAGATTTTGTTTAAAAAAATTCGTTGCCCTCCATGAGTAGCCGAAAACAAGTTTCTTTTGGGTCGAATTTTTCATCCACTTCAAGGGGTGAAGTAATTTGCAATTGTGGTGGTGTTGCCGTTGTGAGGACTGTGAAGAATGGGCCTAATGCTGGAAGGAAGTTCCATGGATGCCCTTTATGGCCGGTAAGTTAAATTTCCGTTTTTTAATTTGTTATAAGTGTATTAATTGGGTATAAAAAAGGGTTTATGTGTATTGTTAATTGATTTTTCAGGATAAGAAATGTGACTTTCTGAAATTTATTGACGAGAGAAATTGTAGGGAGAGTGAATTGGAAGATCTTCGGTTTGGATTATTAGAGAAGGATTCAAATATATGTGAGATGGAGTATGAACTAAAGTTGAGGGATGACAAATTAAAAAAATTGGAAATGAAGAATGCAAAATTGGAGGAAAAATGCCAGGAGATGAAGAAGGAGATTACCAAAAAGTCTGAAGATATGAAGCTGGAACTAAACCGAGCACAAATTGCATTGATGCTTTCGACAAGGAACGAGAAGAATCTGACATTGGGGTTGTATTTGTCATGGATTTTGTTTGCTGTTTTGGTTTTGATGTTCCTTAATTAGTTGGTACTTTCGGTAGATGTTGTTTAATTTGCAAGATTATATATAATGGTTTGTCGTATGGTTTGTGGGATGTAATCGTTTTTTGGATGAACGCTTAGTAAGCTTAGATGCTAACATTAGTAGGACATGATAAGGTTGTTTTTGATGTTTGGATTTAAATGAACTAAGAAATGTAATGGCCTATTTTTTGCAATCGTAAGTTTTTTGTAACATTTGACATGCACGCTTAGTAGGTATTGACAAATAGAGGCAAGATTATTAAACTTGTACCATAATGCTCCTGTAATATTTTTCAAAAATTACACCATCATTTGTCCAAAATGTAGCAGGATGAAATGCACTTGTAGTGCAGCCATACAGTAGCAGCAACAACAAGCATAACAACAACAAATTACAGCAGCAGCAGTAGGTTCTAAGAGTCTAATAAAACAAGAAAATTACACATCGAGAGCGGCAACACTACGCAACCATAGCAACAAAAAAAGCCGACTCATGCACATCGAGAAGAGTCACACATCATTGAGTAGGTTGAACAACACTGGACTGTTGGCTTGACTGCGAGCCTAGTGGCATTGTGAAGCATTGATCAGTGCTTGCTCTTTGCCTTGTAGTACGCTGCCACCAAAAAAAAAACGTAACGAATTAAGCAAGGAATTAAGCTATATGCATCTAGCCTTTTTCATCATTAGTGTATACACAAGAAAAGCACGGTTAAATTAGACTCGTACCTGAACTTGGTTAGATCCATCAAGTGGTGTAAAAACACCAACACCACGGATTAGTTGATTTCTTCCCCTCCCTCTCCCTCTTTGAACAGGAGCTCTGCCACCAGAACCCCTCCCTGAACTACCACCAGAACCACCACTGACATTACCCCTGCCACCACTCACATTTCCCCTGCCACCACTAATATTTCCCCTGCCACCACTAATATTCCCCCTGCCACCACTAATATTCCCCCTGCCACCACTCATATTCCCCCTGCCACCACTCACATTCCCCCTGCCACCACCACCTCTTCCTATTCCACCCCTTGACCCAATCCCACCTCTGATCATCCTTCCACCTCTGCCTAGTACACTTGGTTGAGCTGTGGCAGAATGGTGAGCTGTAGATGTCGATGCTGCATCGGTCCTGGGTTGTGGTGGTTGGCCATCATTTCTAGGCCTCCCCCTAGGCCTTTTAGGTGCCGGTTCCGGAGGAACGTAAGTAGCCTTGAGTGGGCATTTCCTTTTATTATGACCCTTGACATGACATATCGTACATGTCATTTCCATTCCGACCCTACTTAGTTTCCCCGGTTTTTTTGGGTCCTCATCAGGATCCTTCCTCCTATTTTTCCTAGGCCTTCCCGGACCTATCTTTATTGGGGGAGGAACTATATCACAATCCACTTTTGGCCAATGTCTTTCTCCCGCACAAGGCGGAATTGACCCTACACAGTTATTACATCATTAGTGTCGGTAAATTATAAACGAAGGGTAAAAACTCAATGAGATACTAACAATGTACACATACTAACCTCCATATGCTTGAAGATACACATCCCTCTTGTAATAAGAGTGGACAAATTCTTCTGCTTCCTTGTTGATGAAGTAAATGCATGAAACGGCATGACAGCAGGGCACACCGGTCATATCCCACTTCCTGCATGTGCAAGTCATAGCCTCGAGATCGACAACTAACTGATCCAAGTAATAGCTTACATTGAATAAAGTGTCACTCGAGGGCATGACTTCGCAGTTTGCAGCTTTGGTCTTCTCCTTTTCCAGTGTTGCTTGAATCCTCGGACACAATTCCGATGTTGTTTTTTCCATTGCTTTCCTCTTCATGACAAGTCTTTGCATTAGGGCTGCTCTAATATCCTCCATCATATGCAGCAGGTGCTTCGTTCTCGCATTGATAATGTATCCATTGAACGTCTCGGCCATGTTGTTTGTTATTGCATCAGTCTTCATTCTACTGTCGAAGAAAGCTCTACAGAATACCCGAGGGTTGTATGCAATGAAGCCTTCAGCAGCTTCTTCACTAATTTCCCTGAGCTTTGACATAGCATCTTCAAAGTCAGTGCTGTTGTAAGACTTAGCACACCTCCAAAAAGCCAGCTTCAAGTCATCCCCCTTGAATGATTTATGCCATAATGCATAGATATGCCTCGCACAATGACGATGCTCGGCTTTTGGTAGAACTCTACTAACAGCATTCAAGATGGCCTATAAAGAATAAACAACATAAAAAACACCTATTAAGCCACATAATAATGGGATTACTGTACATATACTTAGGCACATGAATTATTTAGAGGAATTAATGCATAATGTGAAAAGTAAAGGGGGAAATGAAGCAAATAAAGTTAGAAATTAGGTAACTTACAGGATGCTCATCAGACAAGATAGCAATTCCATCACCATCTCCTAGTTGCAAGCAACTCTGCAAATGCACAAAGAACCAGCCCCAAGACATGTTGTTTTCACCCTCTGCAACCGCCCACGCAATCGGGAACATCTGCTCATTCCCATCTCTACCAACAGCACACAACAATTGTCCACCCAAAAATGTTTTCAGGAAACATGCATCCACACAAATGACTTTCCTACAGCCCTGCATCCAACCCACTGACAACCCCTCGAAGCACGTAAACAGTCTCTGGAAAACAGGTGGCTGGTCTTGTACGCGCACATCAGTTACCACATCGAACACACTCCCAGGGCTGCTATCTTTCAAAGCCTTTAAGTAAGGCAAAACCTTCTTATAATGTTCATGCATACTTCCATGTAGCATCTTGTGTGCAGCATATTTTACCTTATAAGCAAAATCCCTTTTCACAACAACCCTATATGCTCTTCTAATTGTTTCCTTAATCTCTTTAGCCGGCCAATGAGGCCTAGCCTTAAAAACATCCAAGAATTCATTTGCAACCCATCTTGTTTTCAATTGTCTGTTCTTAGACATGTTCCTACAACAAGTGTGCAACTCTTTCACTGTCCTAACAACCAAAGTGGCCCTTCTTGTGTCCCAAGCAGCATAAAGATAAAAAGGACACCCCTCTATGCACCTAATTCCTATTTGTTTTTGTCTATTCTTGTTACTCAGAGTAACACTCACATTCCTCCCTTGAAAGATTGCATATTTTGCAACAGCAACTTTGAATTCACTAGTATTTGCAAACCTTTGACCAACTACCCACCTAAATGTTGTGAAATCTGTGTTAGGGCCCACAATCACACTTGGTCTTCTCCTAATTCCCTGACCTTCATCCCCACTTTCAGGAGGAGTTAGTTGCTCATCTCCACTCTCCTCATAGTCACTGACATGCCCACTAGTCCCTGGGATATCAACCCTAGCTGCTTCTGTTTGTTTTACAGAAGATAGCTTACCCTCTGCAGCCTCTCTTTGAAGTTGCTCAACTATATCATGAAGCTTGATGTTGCATTTCCTCACCTTATCCCTAACTTCCCTGTACTCCTCATCACTGTTATCTGAGTTTAAAACCTCATCCTCATAAGCTTCCTCACCAAACTCTAAAAAAACCTCATTCTCCAACTCTAGATCATCCTCTCCACCTCCCTGATCTTCCTCTCCATCACCAACAGCTTCATCCCCAACTTCCTGATCACCCTCTTTCTCTTTAGGTGGCTGATATAAAGGGTCACTCACATCTGTATCATCACCTGACAGATCTGAGTAGGGGTCTGCAGTTTCAACTTGAGTCTGAAAGGAAGGGAGGGGCTGTGTTTTCTGCTGTGTAGTTTGCTTGACTGATGTACTTGGGTTGTGATAATCTAGGGTTGAAAAGGATGGGGTCAGTTGCAAAGGATATGGTTCAGATTTGGCATTTGTTGCTGAGGTGGAAGATTCTTTAAGAGTGGATGATGTGGCAGTATTATTTAAAGGTACAGCAGTACAAGCATTTATAGGTGGGGGGTTTCATTTATTTTTTGCTTCCTAGGGCTACATCTCACACCTACTTCACCTTTGGATGGTCCCCTCCTTGGTGTTAGTTTTTGGGTAAGTCTTTTCTGGGAAACAGTGGCAATTACAGTGGCAATAGGAGTTCTAGCTTCCTGTGATAATGGTGGATCCCTAGGAACTACATTTGGCAACCCTTTCTCAGTGTGACAAAGAAATACATCAATAGACCTGTTTTTAATTGCTAATGCAGCCATCTCTAAAACCTCATTATCATCATACACATGCTTCAACCCAGTTAACATACTCATACCAGGTACCAAGTAAAAAGCTCCAAAAAATTTAGCATACGCTCCACATTCCCTACCTAATTCTACTAAATACCAGTAACAAAGTTCATCTGGGTCTACACTAAATGTCCTAATTTCACCACCTTCATACACCATATCACCATTTTTAACAGCTTTAAAACCACCACCATGCCAAATTCTAAGAGTAACATTATCCATCCTATAAACAGATTAAAAAGCATCAAAATTTGAACTTCGAACTTTATACAGTAACAAATAACTCTAAAGCATGCAAATTTCAAGATAATTTCACCACAAACAGACCACAAACAAACCACAAACAGAAAACGAGTGTTAATCGAGGAATTTCAAAATTAGGGTTTTAAGATTTACCTTTTTGGCGACGATTGAAACGCAACTAC
Organism: Patellifolia procumbens; assembly: GCA_947645195.1. Taxonomy (NCBI): domain Eukaryota; kingdom Viridiplantae; phylum Streptophyta; class Magnoliopsida; order Caryophyllales; family Amaranthaceae; genus Patellifolia; species Patellifolia procumbens. The sequence goes on along the minus strand of CANSGD010001269.1, from coordinate 103,187 downwards.
GAACTGGACCAATTGCGTGCCTTCTTCTCTAGCAATCCAAGCTTCAATGGAGTTTTTTTTTGCAAAATGAAGGGGTTTTTTTCGAAGACAGAGAGAGAAGAAGATGAACAGGGTGGGTTTGGGAGGGAAAGCAACTGATGTGGTCAACTTAGTAAAAGTTTTACCTAGTCAACCGGTTTTAGGTAATTTGTCTTGTTAAAAAAAAATGGGGTATTAAGGTTGCATTATTCCAGAATAATCAAGAGGTTGCATTATTATCTGCGAATCGCCCAAAGGTTGCATTATTCTAGGCAATTTTTCCTATAAATAATTATATGAACAAAAACTAATTAAAAACAAAGTTAAAAACTATTTATTTGTCATCATCAAAATAACGAGTTCAACAATAGACATCAAAACAACAACAACAACAACAATTATAACAACTAAGTAAGAAGTGTTGATAAATATCTAAGATTTGACAATAGAATTTCGTTTTTTTTTATCTTTGTTAACCAGAACTGATATGCATCCCTAAGAAAATTAGAGGGGAAGAAACTCAATGCTTTGTGTTACCTAAACTGAGACGATTGGCCTCGCGCTAATTGAATTTGACGGTGGACACGTTGCGTGGCTGCGACGGCAGGCGAGGTGCGTTGCTCAGGTGCTGCAGCGGCAACAAAGCCCGTCAGTGACGCTCTGGTGGCTACGGAGGTAGCAAAGTCCGTCGGTGAAGCTGCCTGCTGCCTCAACGGTGAGCAGTAGTCGACGATAGAAGCAGAGATGTGGGTCATTGGTGGTGCACGAATGAGAGGGCATAGGAAATGGAATAACATAAGAATGAGACAATAAAGGGGTGAGAGCTGGGTTTGTGTAACTTATAAGAGAAAGGAAAGGGCGGGGGTTACTACGTTGTTAATATACTTGAGTTAAATTGACCTTTACTTGCTTACCCTTTGACATTCTCGTCCGCACCATTTAATTAGACTACGATTCTACGCGCGTAAGTAAATTCCTAAATGACAAATTGTATCTCTTTATTTTGACTTTTAATTATTTTAATTAATAACACCATTAGATATTTTGGGTTATTACAATCTTACTTCCTCAAACAAAGCTTCGTCCCGAAGCTTAAGATATGCAAGCAATCACTAATATATAAACAACCGATGTATGCAACTATGTAACTAATTTACTTTAAATCGAACAAGGTTTTCTCCCCCTTTAAGGGGAGTCACGACCGCGTGACTCAAGATAGTAACCTCAACAAACAGTTCTGGGTATTTAGTTCTCATAGCCTCTTCAGTCTCCCAAGTGGCTTCCTCAACATCATGGTTGGTCCAAAGGATCTCGACATGCTTGGTCTCTCCTTTCCTCATTTTCCGCACCTTATTGTCTAGTATCTTTATTAGCCTCTCCTCATATGACAAAGAGTCGAGTAAAGGTACCGCCTCAGGTTGGAGTATATGTGATGGAACAATAAGGTACTTTCGGAGTTGGGATATGTGGAATACGTAATGAACCTGATTTAAGGAAGGCGGTAAGGCAACGCAATAAGCTACCTCTGATCCTTTCCAAAATTCATATGGTCCGATGTATTTTGGACTCAACTTCCCTTTTTGACTAAAACGCATCACCCTTCTCATAGGAGAGACCCGCAGCAAGACTTTATCCCCTACCTCGAATTCAACGATCCTTCGATGTCGATCTGCACAAGACTTTTTCCGGTCCTATGCCTCTTTCATCTTTTTTTGAATAATCTTAACTTGTTCCACCTGTTGTTGTATATACTCGGGTCCCAAGATAAGAGTTTCACTAATGTCATTCCAACAAATGGGGTTGCGGCATCGCCTCCCGTACAAGGCCTCAAATGGTGCCATGCCAATGCTAGTATGGTAGCTGTTGTTGTATGAGAATTCAATAAGGTCCAATTTATCTTTCCAAGACCCTTGAAATTCTAGGACGCAAGGGCGCAACATGTCTTCTAGAGTTTGAATCGTTCGCTCCGTCTGGCCATCGGTAGCAAGTTGGAAAGCAATGCTCATTTTTAAGGTAGTCCCCATGGCTTGTTGTAGCTTTCTCCAAAATCTCAAGGTAAATCATAGACTGCCATCATTTTGTCTCTTTATATCAAGCTCACCCCTCAGCCCGATCTTCCTCAACTCTTCTTCAAGCGCTGGATTTCTTTTCTGTTTTTTATCTCGTTATACAAATCTGGCTGAAGAGTCAGGGCATATAGTTTTCCACCATATTTGGTGAGGGTACTGTTCATCTCTTGGAGTTCATCCAGTAGTTGATTCCTAATCGCGATTGCTTTGAGCGCATGCAATGATTTTCGACTCAGGGCATCTGCCACGACATTTGCTTTTAATGAGGGAAGTCATGTTGAGATCATGATTATTCTTTGAATTTCTATTAGTATTTAGGTTGTGATTAAAGTAGTTATAGTGTTATTTGTTCTTAATTCTTGATTTATGTTAGTGGCTAATTTCAAGAATTACGTCTGGCTAATGATTGTACGTACATATGAGTCTTGCTTTTAGAGACCTAGAAAAAATGAGTAGTTTTGATTATGATTGTGATCGTACTGCATATGTTGAAGTATGAGCGTTAAGACCCGCCCATAGGATTACACTTACTCTAATTGCTCGACTCTAAACCTAGGTACTAGTTATTTAAACCCTTTGATTAGTATAAGCATGGTGGACCGAACGAATGCCCAAGATCTTTTTGTTATTTGATTTATCCCTAATTTACTCTCCCTCGGTAATGTTAGTTAATAGTTAAGCTATTTTATCCCTGATTTTGTTTGAAATAGTTATTTGTCTAAACATTAACTGTAAAAATCCATCTCCCTATGGATTCAACCCAAACTTGCTAAGTCTCGGCTAATAACAAAAATCGTGTACTTGCGTTACCTTAAAAGCTTCCTCGTTAAAGTTCTCTTTGGCTCTAACTGTCGGTCCTACATTTTTGCACCAAGCATCAACGTCTTCATGTAAGTAAAATGTTGCTTGATCCACTTTTTGGCCTTCAGTCATACCCATGACTATGAAAATATTTTCTATATCTCGTAACCAGTTCTCCGAAAATAATGGATCTTCCTTACATAAGAAGGTTGGTGGTTTCAAAGTGGATATCTTCTTAGCCAGTTCAGCTTGCGAGTCATCTCCATTGTGGTTGTTGATCTGATTTTAAAAAACTAAGCCAAAGCTCTAGGCTACTTGTGCGAGAGTCCTAAGTCGTGCGCAACTTGTTCAGGAGTTTCTGCCAACTGCTTTTCTCGTTGCCTCGTTCTAGATCGAGTATAGATGTATTGCATGAGCTACCTGCATTATTCACCTTGGTGTTTCCACCATTCACGTCGATCCTCATATAAAGACCAAATCATATATGATCATGGTTTATTTGATTAATTTACTTCTCGCATATCATACTCAATTCATATACCAAAAGTTCATAATTCATTACTGCAAAAGTACCATAATACTTCGTTCATAGTAGCATAAGAGTTTGTTTCAAATAGTCAAGTAAGCAACATATGCACCATCACTAAACTATGTTAATAATTAATTGGTCCTTACAACTATCATTAGGTTTCTACTCGGATGAATCCTTGTCTTCACCTTTGACACAATCGTTGGACGTGTCAAATTAGAACCTAACTTAGCCTAATATAGGGTAAGAAAGGGTCGAATCCACGAGGAAGCAATGATTAATCAAGGTTTGAATGAGATCTAGCGAACTAAGCCTATTTTTAGGGGTTTCTGAGATTAATGATTAACTAGGAAATAAGAAAAATTTGTACAGAACCACCTTAAGTTTGCCAATGTTTGTAAACTCCCACCTTTATGTTTGTTTTTTATAAATTACCACCTTAAGTTTACAAAACGTTTATAAACTCCCACCTCTTCACGGAATTTGCCTAACACCGTTAACTTGTGGGCCCCACATCAGTCATATCCTTTGATTTTCCCTCCAAACATTTCACTTTCCTTCCCCTTCATCTCTGTCTGTCATCTTCCTCTTATCACCACTGAATTTCCTTTTTTTCTTCTTCACCCTCATTTGAAATTAACCCAGAATCATCTCCCTCATTATTCCTCAAATTGGGACTACCCATTTTATTTTGAGGGCTGAACCCATTTGGTGGCTCTACCCATATGATGTCACTCCCTGCGTCCTCTGTTTCCCTCCTCATCAAGAAATGAAACATTCATAACATAAACTATATATATATATATGATTATCAATTTGAGAGTGAAAATTATTCAAAAAACAAGAGATGGAAACAGTAACAGCAAGCTCAATTTTGATATCATTAGTCAAAATTATTGTGACAGGGTTGATCAAAGTAGTGAACTGGGTATGGCTGAGACCCAAGAAGACAGAGAAAATGTTCAGACAATAAGGTCTATCTGGTACTTCTTACCAGTTCTTGATTGGAGAAGTTATCAAGATTTGCAAAATCATCAACACCATCTCCAATTCAACAGCTATCTTATCTAGCTCAGCGTTGCAATGCCATTAATCTTGCTGAAGGCTTCCCTGACTTCCCTGCTCCTTCCCACCTCAAAAACGCTGCCATTTCCACCATTAATTCTGATTTTAATCAGTACAGGTTCCTTTTTATATTCTGTCTCACCCTGCTTTTTTTAGAGTAACTATTCCAATTATTTCACAAATTCAATTATTTCATGTTCCTTCTTATGTGTAGGTTGTAGTTAATGAAAATTCTTGGAATGCTTCATGCTTGTTTTTTATAATCATAAGATTCTCGCTTATTGAAATTCAAGCAAAAGTATATTCTTCTTTGAACTCATAATCTATCATAATGTCTGCAGGGAATAATACTAGTTAATAGTATTGTTACCAGAAATAGTATGTTATTTACATGCATGGATTTCATATCTCTTGGTTGGTGTAGTGCCAGGAATTTGGTGGTGTTGGTGGGTCCTTTGGAAGAACCCATTTGCAGAGATGAATGAGTAAAATGAAAAGAAGAAAAAAAGGGAATTCAATGGTGATAAGAGGAAGATGACAGACAGAGATGAAGGGGAAAGAAAGTGAAATGTTTGGAGGGAAAATCAAATGATATAACTGATGTGGGGCCCACAAGTTAACGGTGTTAGGAAAATTCCGTGAAAAGGTGGGAGTTTATAAACGTTTTGTAAACTTAAGGTGGTAATTCATAAAAAAACAAACATAAAGGTGGGAGTTTACAAATATTGGCAAACTTAAGGTGGTTCTGTGCAAATTATCCAGGAAATAATGAGCTAATTTGTTAACAGTAAACTAAATGATTGGATTTAACTATAGTAAGAAAGCACTAGGGAGGGGAATCACTAGTTAACTATTAGCTAACCTATTAGTCAAGCCAAGGGGATTCTTTAGGGTCAATTAGGGGACTAATTCACTCAAATGTTTCCTAATTACTCTCTCGAGCTAATTAGGAGGACCTTATCGAGTGACTTCATCTATTCTCATGGTAAATTCACTCGATTAGGTATTACCACAACCCATAGTGATTCAATTAAAGATCCTAGGTAGTCCACACCTATTCTCATGGTGAAGTCAACCCATTGACTAGCCTAAGGTCAATCAAAAGCTTCATTTCTCAATCCTTCACTTTTGATCCCTAAATCAAGTTTAAAAGGCGATCAATCAATTAAACATGACATTAATTTAAGCTAGACAACCTAATTTCATCTAAGTCTAACCCCCTAGCTTGACTTTTGAGGTCAACTAGTAATAACCTAGGTCATCTCCTTCCCCTAGTTAGGAAACTACTTTAAAGACATAAAAAAGGTAAAATAAAAAGCTTGAAGTATTAATGGAGGTTCAACAATGGTGGAAAACATAGAAATCAACTATTAAGCAACTAATCACTACTAATCAAATACTAAACCAAAATAAACAAGTATTAAAACAAGTAAAGAGTAAAGGGAAGGAGAAATACTCAATAGAAGATGATGAGGTCACTAATTTTCCATTGCAATCAATCGAAAAATTTGTGGTATTCATTCTTGTTTGGCTCTTGGAATCACATCCAGCAGTGGTTGGAACAGCTTGCAAAATTTAACCACTTCACCTACTTCATTGCCCTCAACCGTTTCTCATTGAAGTTCAATCCAAGATCCACTTTCTCTCACTAAGTTCTTCTTCTCTCTCTAAAACTCTCTCTAATTAAAACTAACTAATACAGAATATAAAATCTTAGTTAATTCATTATTACAAAAATGGGCTTAAATACCCCCAAAGTACTAAGGGCAAATCCATAAAACACAAAACCGAAACCGTTCGGAAAAAAATCGAAAAAAACCAAAATCGACAGAATCCGACCGAAACTGACTGAAACAACAATGGAGCGACCCGCTCCAAAAACAATGGAGTGACCGCTCCAGTCGCTCCAGCCTCGCTCCATATCCACTGCTTCTCTGCTTCAAATGTTGGACTATGGAGCGGTCGCTCTTTAGTAAATGGAGCGACCCCTCCCCTGTTCTTGTCCCATTTCTTCGCGCCTAAGAAATCATCACTTAAGAGAAGGTTAGATCAGGGAGGGGGATTCAAATGATTATGCAATGAGCTAAATGCAACCTACTTATATGCAAATGCACTAAAACTAAAGCAAAACATGAAATCATGAAAAAGGATGCAAAAGGGAAAGAAGAGGAAGCTACATGGCCTAAAAAAGCAACTAAATGACCTAGAACTACTCTTAATTAGTGAGTCTAAAACCCACTTATAGACCTTCATCTCCATTCCCCTCTCCATCTCCATCGAGGTTTACAATAGGTGGAGTAGGGCTACTTGGCATTTCCTCATCATCATTGTCGTTTGGCTCCTCTTCATTAGTGGAGAAATAATCGTCAAGCCACTTGGCCCTGACATCAAGCACTCTTTTCTCCAGGTAACTCGAGGTGAGATACCATTTCCCTTTTAATGTGTATCGCTCATAGTATGGCCTTCCATTTTTTAGAATTTTAGAATATTCGTTCTTAATTCCGGCATAAGGGTCATATTTTGGAATAGTGTGGATTAAAACATCGGTTAGTTTAGGTGGCGTGAGGTAGTTCGGAAGCCCATGGCCTTCATTGAGGTGGTAACACTTCATCGTTATGCATAGTCTATAAATATAGGCCAAAATACACTCTCCTACTCTTATCATCTGAAGGTAATTAAGGTCCTTGACGAGGGGTCATGTGCATTTACTGGCGGTCAAATGTGTCCTGGCCATCCAATAAAATGAACAATTAATAAGTACATTTAGCAAGTACTTTCAGACATGTTAATACTCTAAATTTTCAAAAGCTCATTTTACTATTTATTAAGGTTTAATATTATTTCCACTTATATTTATTTAACGATAATTCAATTTTATTTAATAAGTATGTTATTAAAATTGATTTTATTTAATTTTGAGTTATTTAGTAAAAGAGTTTATTTAAATGATTTATTGAAATTTCTATTGAAATAATTTAATTATTTATTTACATTCTATCTAAATGATTTATTTCCAAAAAGAAACAGAGGGAGTATCATTGATATCTTTACTTAGTTTATGGACATTCTTATTCACATAATTATCCATTCATTTATACTAGCTAACTCATATGAGACCAATCAGTTCAACACCAAATCCAAAGCCCAAAAATAATTTGGTCATTCAAATAAAAAAAGGAAAAAGAGAATCAAAAACAAGAACGAACTTCTTAGAGCATGTACAAATGGAATAGTTTTAATTAGTCTAAGAATGTTTAGGCTAAGTCTTAAATATATTTACCATTGTGGGCAATTAGTCTAGTTTTAAGAAAAAGGGAGTTAGTACCTACTGCCAGACCAACAATAGCCTAGGATGGTGTGCCTCTACCAGTTAAATTTTTCCGCGTGGCATTTGAAAAGTTGGGAATTTTTTTCTTCTTTTTGATGTCAAACGACACTAACATAGGGTGAATAAAGAAGCATGATTTGCGTTTTAGTCCAACAAGCTTGCAATGGTCATCCCTATACGCCGAACTGATGCTTCATCTTTTTCAGATAAGGGAAAAACTCCAGCCGTGAGTGAGTCGGCTTTTGAGCCCGACGAGGCTGTCCCCTCATTTGCTAAGTACTCCTCGGTTGAGAGGAAGAAACTAAAGAAGGATGTCTATGACGCCTTCCCTCATGAGTACGTTGACAGTCTGAGGAGGGCCACGGCTGGACATGTGGGCTACTTGTCTCAACTCTTTGCCGAGGTACTGCCTTTAACTTCTTCACTGTTCTGTTTAAACTTCTTACAACCTATCTTGTTAACTTGGTAAATTTGACTTCTTTTCAGGCGTTCGCCCGGAGCATGGCCTTGGAAGGGTATGTAAGCGGCCTTCGTAAGGAGAACGTTTCCTGTGTTCAAAAGGTGACTAAGGCCGGAGACCAGGCCATAGTCACTGTCGAGGAGAGTAACATCTATCACAGGCAGAGTCTGGAGGCCTTGGAGAAGCGGTCAGCTGAATTTGAGTCAGCAATCAAGCTGCACTTATAAAAGATCGCTGCTCTGCTGAAGGAGAAGGAAGAGTGGCTCCTGGCTCGAGATGTTCTCATGGACGACTTGAAGAAGGAGAAGGAGACTGCTGCTGCTACCTCAACTAAGCTTGAGGCTAAAATTTCTGAACTCACAATAGAAGTGGGTAAGTTGAAGAATCAAGCTCAGTTGGACTTCCAGGACGCCCTCCAAGCCTTCTCTGAGTCTTTGGAAACGGCCAAAGGATGGGGAATCAAAGCCATGGAAATGATGGTTGAACCGAACCAAGTGAGCCGTTTTCAACGCCGGCTTGAATTCCAGGAGGAGTATCACAAGGCCAAAAAGCGTGGCGAAGATCGCCCTGTCTTCGATGAAACAGACGAGGACGAGGAGTTGGGGGACGAAGAAGTTGAGGATGACACTGCCATGGAGGAGGATGTATCTATTCCTCCTCCCAACGTCTAGAACAACCGTCCTCCTGCTTCCTTTTTTCTCATTTGGGCTACTCATTTGAGTGAGGAAGTCAGGGGGCGGTTCTATAAGAACTGGTGCAAGTCTAACAAAACTTGCACCAAGTACTCAGCAAAGAGGGCAGGAAAGATATTCAGGCTCAGCTTGACAAGTTGAAGAAGTATGCAAATGTTATCAAGTCTTGGCCCACAACCAGATCAGGACGCCTCTCTTGCTGTAATTTTGACTAAGTATTTTGTTTGTACTTCATGGATATTTTGCTGAAATTCTAAATTTGTAATCACATTAGGAAGTTTCTGTTGTCTTTTGGTTTTGTTGTAGTAACATGGAAACTCAGTGGTACTTGTACTTTTGTAAACTTTGGCATCGTCCACTTGAATGAGTAGCCCAAATGAGAATCCTTCTTTTAATTGACTTGGCAAATGTTTGCCTTAAAGATCGTTCCATGGGATTGCCTGTTTCTTTCTTGCCTATCTTGAATCAGTCCTCTTGACGAAATTTTTCGACAAAATTTTTCTGTTTATTCCTTCTTCGTCTAACAAAGGGATCAAGGATCAACTCAGGACGATCTTATCATATACTTCGGACGGGAAACATACTATATGGACGCAGATCATCAAGCGTGGCATTTTTTTGTCAGGTAAATAATCCACTCGTCTAAAGGAACTGTTAATCGTTCTTAACTCATCTTTAGTCAAACCCCTTTAGACGATAAACTTTGCTCCGACGTGGAACTTTAACATGAAAATTTTGTTGAGTAATCAACATACTCGTCTAGTAGGAGTCAATGACCAACATAACTCGCTCTGGGTCACATACATTAGATGGATAGTAGCTGTTTCGACCAGGAATCAAAGATACTCGTCTTGGCTTAACAAATTGTCTAAACAACCATTGCCCCATGAAGGCAATGACACTCGTCCTGCCTTTCCTTGGCTAGTCATAAACGATCGTTGCCCCACGAAGGAATGCGACCAGTACATAATCCTCTTGGACGAGTGTTTTCTCTGCTGTATCAAGACGACCTTCACATTATAAATATGTTCTGACGGCTTCCTTAAAGAAGCAATGTTCATTTCATTGTGATAACGGCTACTCAGACATGTAGTTAAGGAGCTGTAGTCTAACTTCTGGACGAATAATGCTTATAGGAAGACATCTGTTTATTTTCTAGACGTTCTCCTTGTTGAACTAACTATTGGTTAAATACCAAAAGTGAGATTCGACGGAAGACGTCTAAGGATTACTCTTTGGACGTTTTCCTTCTTGAACTAATTATTTGTTAAATACCAAGAGTGAGATTCGAAGGAAGACGTCTAAGGATTACTCTTTGAATGTTTTCCTTCTTGAACTAACTATTGGTTAAATACCAAAAGTGAGATTCGAAGGAAGACGTCTAAGGATTACTCTTTGGACGTTTTGCTTCTTGAACTAACTATTGGTTTGATACCAAAGTGAGGTTGAAGGCGTCCAAGGATTATTCCTTCCTTGCTGGACTGGTACTGTATGCCCCCCTTCTTAGGATGTCTGTTAGTCTATTCTTAGACGAAGGCATCGTATGAAGGTGAGAGTCTTAGTTCACGCCTCTTGTGTAAGTAATGAGACCTCCTTTACTAAGGTGTCTCATTTTGGCCGGTTTCCTTTAGGAAATAATACCTTTGTTTTAGGTGTTATGACGGGGATTTCCGTTACTAAGGAAATACGTCTCTCTAGCTGGCTTCCTTTAGGAAGCAGTGTTCGTCTATTTTCAAAGTTTTTGTGAACTTGGTTGTAGACGATTTTCTAATTGCTTCTTGTTAAAGTAAGAGCCTTTAATCAAGAAGTCTTTATTTATCAGCTATGTCTTGAACAGACTGAGATGATTTTTGCAGACGTCTTCCTTTAGGAAGTAATATCTTTCTTTCACAATGGTCTTTTGTGTTTTATTATCTAGTAACCATCTTTCTTCCATCCATGGGAAAATGCCCCAAGATGGCTATGTATAATAAAATTCCCCTTGCTGAGTATGTGGTAGGACGAGTTAGTGACCAACAGTTGACCCATATATAATCTAGCAACTCAAACTATAAACAAGAATTTAGAATGTATTGATATGAAGTTTGCTTAGCCTAAGCTAAGGTACATGGAATACATTTCTAAATGATTTTCTGTGCCGTAGCACTTCGTTTACAAAATGTAAAAAACTTCAAACTGGTTTAAACATAGTATTTTTTCAGATTATCGGAATTCCAGGTTCGTGGTATGGGGCGTCCATCTAAGTCTTGTAGCTTAAATGTGCCACTGCGAACCTCTTCGACCACCAAATAAGGACCTTCCCAGTTCGGGGTTAGCTTGCCCAGTTCCTTTGCTCGTCCTACAGCCTCCATCTTTCGAAGAACCAGATCCCCTATTTTGAGAGGTCGTCTGGTTACCCGATTGTTGAACTCCCTAGCAATGCGTAATTTGTATAATTCCATCCTCAAGAGAGCATTTCCTCGGACTTCTGGCAACTTGTCCAATGCCAGACGCTTTGCCGCCCAGTTGGTCTCTTCTGAATATAGCATGACGCGAAGGGTGGGTTCTTCAATTTCAATGGGTAGGACAGCCTCTGTTCCATTGTAATACCCCGAATTTTCAAAGCTTATTTTCTTATTTATTAAGTTTTAATATTATTTTCAGTTAAATTTATTTAGTGGCAATTAGATTTATTTAATAAATTATATTTATTAAAAATGGTTTCATTTAGTTTTGAATTATTTGATAAACAAGTTTTATGAATATGATTTAATTGAAATGTATAATTTAATTATTTATTTTCATTCTATTTAAATAATTTAATTATCAATTATTTTTAATAAAATTTAACTAGCTTGGAGGCATTCTTATTTTACATTTACATGAGCAAACCCAATGTAAGCCCAATCCACACAAAAATATCCATAGCCCAAACAATTTAGCCAAAAAAAAAAATTGAAAATCCAAAATTTAGAAATCAGGAAATCAAATCCTGATTTCCATCATCTCCCACATCATCACCCTCCATCATCCTCTTCAACATTCTCCTTCACCTCAACTTGCCTCTGCCAAACCAGACTTTTCCATCCGATTTTGACTACTTCCACCCCATTTTCTTCCTTCCTCCATTACTCCAACTGAGCATATCACTGAGAAAATCCCCAACTCCCACCTACAATTTCAGATTTCTTTGACAATTCCTCAAACTCTTTAATTCACTCATGGCTATAAATAGCCCCTTCAAGAGCCCAAATCAGTGCACCATCCTCTTCTCCTTCCTTTCTCTGTTTTGCTTCCTCTGTCCCACTTCCTTCGCCGGAAACCACCAACAAAACACCAACATAAAAGCTGCCATTCACGTCACTCAAAACCGCCACCCACGCACCATCTTTCCCCCGCTCACTGCACCGTCGTGCAGCCACCACACCACCGCCACATACCATTCTCCTCCCCTGCTCACTGCTCTGATTTCGAGCAGCCCTAATTGCAACCATCAGCCCCTGACCTCAACGACCACCGCCCGCAACCACCTTCCTCTTCATTGCGTTTCTGTCCTCTTCGCAGCACCCAGCTGCAACCAACCCCAATAATCCCGCCTGAGCCTGCTTCACCATCGCCGTCGCCTGACCTCGCAGCCACCGCGAACCACCAGGTCGCAGCCCAGGCTGCTTCTCCTCTTCGTGCTCTGTTCGCTCTCCCCTGTTCTCTCTCTATCAAACTGATTCAAAGAATCAGTATACCTTCTCCCCGCTTTTTTACATTTCATTTAAATAAAAAAAAGGTTTTCTATTATTAATAAAAGTTATTTTATTTACATAAGTTATTTTAATAATAAAAGTTACGCAAGTATATTTCAGGAAAGTTATCTTATTGACATGTTCTAAATTGAGCCGGGTTAATCCTTTTTAATACTCAAATTTATTTATTAATATTTCTAAAATGCTATAATTTTGAACTACTAATAATGTTTTGAAATAATTAAGAAAACTTTTCAAGGTTATTCGAATTATTGGAGTTCGTTTATTTTATAAATCAAAAAGGGGTTATTTAGGTTACTAACTTAGATCTCGTTAAATCTCGTTGTACACTCCGAGTACGTAGATGAGGATTACCAGTAGCTTTGATCTGTTCGTGAATCTAACTTTTGGGCATGCGTCACGAGGTAATTTCCGATGTCCATCTAAACGTAGATCCCGTAGTATAAAAATAATTTAATTACGTGACTATGTGATTAGAAATGTGAATTATAATAATGAAAATTATTAAGAATTATAATTATTGACTTAAATACGGATTATGGTTAGTAAGATGACTAATGACTACGGATTATGGATATGAATAATGACTATGGACCATGGACTATGGACGATATGACAATTATTCTAACGTTATTGACGACCTTGATAAATAAATATTTTATACTCGGCATTTGTTTAATTAAAGATTAATTGTTAATGTTATTATTATTATTATTATTATTATTATTATTATTATTATTATTATTATTATTATTATTAATGATGAACAGGTTGCCCTGTATGGGAGGTTCAGCGGCCACCTACAGGTTTCTTTGTTACTATGCTGATTTTTCTGGTATTTGTCTTCCTTCTATCTTGATGTGTTTCCAAGTTAGAAGGGGTGTGCACACTAGGGACTCTGTTTTGGCCATTATAACATTTGTAGGTAGTTACTGGGGATTGACCCCGGCCTACACCCTTGAAGTAAGTAGTTACTGGGGATTGACCCCGGCTTACTGGCGTTCTCTTTCCTCTCCTTAAATAAACGGATAATGCTGAATTATTGAATTAATTGAAATTATGCGATTATTAATCTTATATATATACGTATGCGCTTATGTGATTATTAATTGTATTGATATATGTATATGTGCTATGCTTTCGACTCTATTAACCTATTATTTTCACAAAGTATTTTCAACTTAAGTATTTTACGGGATGGAGTTAGAATTACTCAGTTTTTCTGATTTTTGGGAGCTTGTCTCTCTTGTTTCTTTTCAATGTATTTGTGCAGGTGGGTGATCGACTGGGGGAAACAAAGAGAGAATTTTTAGAGTTGTCATCCACATAGTTTTAATTTAGTTTCCGCTGAGACTCTGAGACGTTATATTAATTAGTGTCTTGTTTAAACCATTTAGTTGTTGTAAAACTTAATTTAATTTGAATTTAGTGTGATGTTACCTATTAGCCTTGCATTTATTTCCAAGGAGATAAGTGCGGCGGTAGCACGCCATCCGAGTTGAACCCTCGTGGATCTTCCCCCAACGAGTTTTATTTAATGAAAAAGGGTTCGATTTGGGCGGGGTGTTACATCCATAGACTAGCATGAAGGGCGTTTCTCCTGTTGAATTCTTGGTTGTAGTTCTGATGGACCAAAGGACCAGCTGAAGCTCTTCCACCCAAAAGCCTTTGGCATTTTCTAACTTCTTCTTTATGCCTTCTAATATGATCTTGTTGAAAGCTTCTACCTGGGCGTTTGCTTGTGGGTGTCCAACAGAAGTAAAGTGGGATTTAATCTCTCTCTCTGAGAGCCAGTCCTTCAGTTTAGGAGTCTGAAATTGTGGTCCATTGTCGAACACAATCGACTGGGGCATCCCAAATCGCGTTATAATGTTCTTCCAGATGAACCTTTTTACGTCATTCGTCTTTATACTCCTAACTACTTCAGCCTCCACCCACTTCGAAAAGTAGTCCACAGCCACAATAACAAATTTTTTCTGGCCGGCCACCATGGGAAAAGGACCTAGAATGTTCATTCCCCATTTAGCGAACGGCAAAGGAGTTAAGATCGGTGTTAGAAAATTTGACGGTCGTTTAAAGAGATGGCCATGCTTCTGGCAGCTATCGCATTTTTTTGCATACTCCATGGCATCAGCATTCAACGTTGGCCAGAAATAACAAGTTTTGCTTGCCTTTTCAGCCAATGCTTGGCCGCTGATGTGTGAGGCACAAGTACCCTCATGCAAGTCCTTCAGTACTTCAACGCCATCTTCCCTGGTGATACATTTCAACAACTGACGGTCATATGATTTCTTGTACAATGTCTCGTCCCAAACTTCGAACCATTTATCACGAGCCTTAATATATTTATCTTTTGCCGAGTCTTCTGGTAATTGGCCGGTCTTTTTGTAGTGAAGAATTGGCTCCATCCAGTTGTTCCCTCGGCTCAAAAACATCACCTCTTCCTGATCAATACTCTTCTTTTCTTGTACCTCCCAGAAAACAGTTCTTGGGGTGTCGCCTAAAGCAGAACTTGCTAGCTTAGATAAAGCATCAGCGTGATGATTCTCAGACCTAGGTACTTATACCAAGGTGAATCCATCTAATTTCTTGATTTCTTCTTTTATCAGCTGGACATACTTAGCCATGGAGGCCTCTTTGCATTCATACTCCCCATTAACCTGGCTGACAACCAGAAGAGAATCTGACTTTGCCTCCAACTCTCTAGCTCCCGAGGCTCGGCATACGCGGATTCCGGCCAGTAGGGCTTCATATTCAGCTTCGTTATTGGACGCTGGAAATTAAAAACATACAACATATTTATACTTGTCTCCCTTAGGGACTAACAAACAAGGCCTGCCCCACTTCCCTAAGTGGTAGACGAACCATCTACCATTAGCTTCCAACACCGACTGCCCTCATAGGGGTCTTTTAACGGATCCAGCACTGGTCGAGTTAGCTCAGCAATGAAGTCTGCCAAGGCTTACCCCTTAATCGCTTTCCTTGGCTCAAAAGTAATGACGAACATCTTCAGTTCATTCTCCCATTTGAGCATCCTTCCAGCCGCCTCTAGCTTCTGTAAGACTTGCTTTAGCGGCTGATTAGTATAAACAACTATACTATGAGCCAGGAAATAGGGCCTTAGCTTCCGGCTAGCTATTACCAAGGCCAGACCGAACTTCTCCACAACATTGTATCTGTTCTCTGCATCCTTGAGTACTTGACTCACAAAGTATATAGGGTTTGTATAGCATCTCTCTCAGCTAACAGTACTGCACTGACTGCTTCAGGAGAAACAGCCAGGTAAACATACAACTTCTCCCCGACCACCGGACTTATCAGACGGGGAGCTGCTGTAAATGCTTCTTGATTTCAATTAAGGCTTCATCTGCTTCAGGAGTCCACTGAAACTTTGCTGTCTTCTTTATCGTCGCAAAAAAATGATGACACTTGTCACCCGACTTGGACAAAAAACGTCCCACAGCCGCTAAAAAGCCAGTCAGCCGTTGTACTTCCTTCACCTTTGTTGGAGGCTTCATGTCGAGTATAGCTTGGATTTTTTCAGGGTTTGCATCTATCCCACGCTGATCTATTAGAAACCCAAGGAACTTGCCAGCCGAAACCCCAAAAACACACTTTTTTGGATTGAGTCTTAATTTATACTTGCGCAATGTTTCAAAAGTTTCGCGCAGGTATTTGACATGATCTTTTTCTTCTTGGCTTTTGACGATCATGTCGTCAATGTATGCTTCTAGATTTCATCCCAACTGAGGTGAAAAGATCTCATTGATAAGCCTCTGAAAGGTTGTCGGGGCATTTCTCAAACCAAAAGGCATCATTAGCCAACCATACAACCCTTTTTCTGTTATGAATGAAGTCTTATCCTGGTCCTCCGGCAGCATGGGGATCTGATGGAACCCCGAATAAGCATCCATGAAGCTCAGCAATGCATGTCCAACCGTCGAGTCCACCAGACGGTCCAGCTTGGGCAAAGGAAAACTATCTTTGGGACAGGCTGGTTCAAGTCCGTATAGTCGACACACATCCTCCAAGTTCCATTCGACTTGGGGACCATTACCACATTTGCCACCCAATCAGGATAGTGGGTTTCTTTGATGAAACCGGCCTCAAGAAGTTTTTTGACCTCGTCATCTACAGCTTGATTCATGACAGGTCCCAAATGTCTTTTCTTCTGCCTGATCGGTTTTCTGGCTGGATCAACATTTAGCGATGAACGGCCACGTCGGGGTCAATTCCTGGCATCTCTTCTGCTCCATGGGCAAAGATATCCTGAAATTCCTTCAACAATGTGACGATAGCTCCTTGTAACTCGGGCTTTAAACCTGCTCCAATCTGCAAAGTCCTCTCACGAGCATCGTCTAACTAGATGCTTAAAGGAGCTTCTGCAGGCTTCGGACGATCATGAGTCAAGCTTGCTATCGCCATCACCTCGGCTGAACATCTAGGTTCCTCTTTCACCTGGGTGAACTTCCTCTTCTTGCTGGGAAAATCTCTTGCCGTTTTCCTTTCGGAAGTAACATATAATTCACTTCTTTCTCCAGCCGGCTTCCTTACGGAAGCAGCGTTCATTTGAAATTTTCCTCCTTCATTCTGGTCGTTCCTACCGTCTCTACCCCAGCCTCTTTAGGCTCTTCTACATCCATGGGCTCAACCTCACTCAACTTCCATGACGAAGGCTTCAAGGTTGTAAGATAACATTCCCTAGCGGCCCGCTGGTCTCCGTAGATTGTGCTGACCTGGCCATCGTCACACTCGAACTTAGTCAACATGAGGTGAGTGACGATGACCGCCTTAATGTTATTGAGGGTAGGACGTCCCAGAATTACATTATATGCTGTCAGATCCTTGACAACCAGAAACTTTACGAACATAGTTCTACTCCTTTCCTTCTCTCCGACTCGGACAAGCAACGACACTGTCCCGACCGGATGTATGATTCCACCTCCAAATCCTATAATCGAATGATGGACTGGAAGAAGATCTTTTTCATCAAACTTCAGTCTTGACAAACAATCAGCGCTAATAATGTCAGTCGAGCTGCCAGTGTCGATAAGGATCCTTCGTACTCTTAGATTGGCAATCTTCATTTCTACGACCAGGGGATCATCATGAGGGGTTCTAATATGTCCACTATCTCCCTCACTCACCGTCACCAAGGGGAATGGGTCCACCTTGGTTTTTCCTGTTAGCAACACTTGGCCGAGCTCCCTAACATAATTTGTGTGCCCTCTCAAAGTTGGTCCTCCGGCTGCAAACCCGCCGGATATCACCAAAACTACGTCTTCATCAGTACTAGCACTTTATTTCTTCTTACTATGCCGAAAATCCTTCTTCTGAAAACGACCTTCATGAGACACATACTGATTCATCTTTCCCTGCTTTGCAAGGTGCTCCAAAGCTCTCTTCAAGTGCTTACATTCATTGGTTTCATGCCCACAATCTTTGTGGAAGTGACAATACTTGCTTCTGTCCCGATTCTTGTAAGGTGTCTTCATCTTGGCTGGGGCTTTAAGTTCATGCCGATCCTTGATTTCCATAAGGATGGAGTACTGGTCCTTATTAAACTCAATGGGCTCAGCTGACATAGCCCTTTCTTTTCTTTTCTTTCTTCTTGATGGGGTTGTGCTTGAAGACACTACCCAGGTCTCAGCCTTCTTAGGATTGTTCTTAGGTTTTTGAACAGGCTCCTCGGGCTTCTAGACTCTGAGTGTTTAGCTTCAGCACACACCTCTGTCGCATGTATGAAAGCTTCGGCTTCCCTTAAAGCTTCGGCCAAAGTGCTTACCTTCTTCTTGACCAAGTCAAACTTAAAGCTCCCCGGACGAAGTCCTCGAATGAATGCATCAAATGCAACACCATCATTCAAGTCGTGGATCTGGAGGGCTTCAAGATTAAACCTCTTCATAAAACTTCTCAAAGACTCTTTTGGGGCTTGGACTATCTTCCCCAAATGAATACTGGTCTTCTGTTCCTGCCGATTTGCTACAAAGTGACTGGGAAATGAGTAACTTAACTCAGTAAAGTTGTTGATGGAATTCGCTGGTAAATTGTTAAACCATTTCTGAGCAACCCTTTCAGGGTAGCCGGGAAGTTCTTACACCATGTAGCATCGTCCACAGCCTGGACATACATTTGGTGTTTGTATGCTGAAAGATGATCATCTGGATCAGTAGTGCCGTCAAATGGATCAATGGTTGGTAGCTTAACCTTAGCACTGGGAGGGGCTTGCATTATTCTGGCTGAGAAAGGCGTCGGCCAATCTATGCGTAGCTCCCTAAAGCGTGCATCAACTGGAACTGTATCCCTTTGACATTCCCTGAGGACTGGATTTGACGAACTGACCTCCTGGGACCCCCGCCTATAAACATTCTTCTGAGAAGTCCTCCGGTAAACATTGGGCTGAACAACTGTTCGGTCCTGACGAGGCTCATAGATAGACGGAGTCCTTCCTTGCTCCATAGTGTGACTCCGAATCCTCAGACTGGGGTCCTGCAAGTATGGCGTTGATCCAGTAGCCGACCTTTGTTGGGCCACTACCCTATTTGCTTGCAAGTATTCCCTAGCGTCAGTCTTCATTCGACGACCGTCCACTGGTCTGTTCACCGGGTTGGTGACCACCAGATTCCAGTCAAGACGACGTGGTTGCTCACTACGAGTAGGATGCCTTCCCCTAGAAGACCTTCGAGCTTCCTCTGGTCGTCTAGCTCCTCTTGGTCCAGCTACATTCTCCTGGGAGGATCCTCTCCTAGGTGTAGGCCTAGACTCTGGCTGAGTGCCTATCCTGAAAAACAGCATATTGTTTTTGATCTGCTCTTGGACGACTTGGGCCATTTTGGCTTGAAAGTCGTTTAGAGCATTCTCCAAATGAGCCGCAGTGACTGGAAGAGCAGAATTTGGCTCTAACACTGCCCCGATTAGATCATTCTGACGAGGACCGTCTCGTCCTCGTGGGGGACCTTCATCATCAACTGCGTCGTTGACCTGAACATAAGGACTCATCCTTTGTCCTCGGTTGGACGAATTGCAATCTGTCATCTCTGCGCTTCCCCACAGACGGCGCCAAATGTTTTATGTAAACTTGTTGTAAACGGTGTTTGCCCAAATGATGGACAGATGTAGGGTTGATAAGATTGGGAGGCTTGTGCAGAGACGTAGCTTCGTTTCCAAACCTTCAAAAAGGGGAAAACCAAACCGGAGGTTTGGTTTGATTCCCTCTCCGATGCTTAAGTTAGTATACTATAGATAAAATCTGAGTATGAATTTTGACAGAGTAAGTTTAAGAGAGTAGTTGTGTGTCCCATTTACCTGATTATGAGGAGCTATTTATAGTATCTATGTATAGAAAAGGGGCACCCTAAAATAGAGGGATGTGATTGGTTGGGTAATGAGAGGATGACACTTGTCATGGTCTTATTGCCTTGAGCCCTTTATCCAATCACTTTCTTCCTCTTATGGGGATTTGGGCTGATTATTCCCTCCTTTAGGGAATAATTGGGCCTCTTTTATTCAGTTTTGGTGATATCATCAGCTACCCTTTGATATGCTGCCAAGTGTCAATATGGGGATGAGCCACGTGTCACCAATTCATTGGGCCACGTGGCAGCCTTTGCCTGGACCACGTGTCCTCGTTAAATATGTTACAACCATATGTGGCGGGCTAATTATAAAGTTTTTGATTTTCCTTTTGTTCTAAATAAAAACTTATGTAATTTATATAATCACATTATAATTTGACCGTGAATAATTTGACTAATAGAGGAAGATAGAAAAGAGAAAGTTAAAAGAGTAAAAAGAAAAGGAAGAATTAAATTGAAAGAGAAAGTTAACTAATATATTATTGGGTGAGAGAGGGAAATGTGGAAGTTATGAGAAAGATGGGAAGTTATAAGGAAGTTATTCATTAAATTCAACGAGAAGAGAACAAAAGTTAAATGAAGTGATTATAAGCCTCCAAGTACATTGATTTAATAATAAATTATTAGATTAAATTAGAAATCCGAGCTAGGTAGGTGCATGGGGGGCACGTGCCCACCCATTTTGGTAAAAAAAATTGAGTATTTTTTTATAAAAAAAAAAAAGAAAAAAACTGGCAGAAGGTAGTAAGCAAATTGATGAAACTCAAGAAACTGAGAAAGAGACGTTACTCTCTAATTCTCTATCTCTCCATAAAGCAATGGGGACAACATATGACACAACCCCTCATGTGTCAGTGTGTTACCATCATCAATTAATTAAAAAATTAAAATAAAATTTAAATCTAAAATAACCCACCCATCCCCAATTTCCAATCCCACGCATCAATCACAATCACCATCTCTCACTCTCTCTTACTCTTCTATTATATTCACCTACTACATTTAGCTCCTTCTCTCTCGGTCAATCACCCAACTCCCAAGGCCAAGTCCTCCACTACACCAGCGCACCACCACACGCCGGTGGTGGGCGTCATCCACCACAATGCCTCCATGACTTCGTCATTCCGCAATCAATTTAGGTCTATAAAATTCTATTTTTACATTCTTAATTTGTTATTTTTCTACATTAAAATTGATGAAATATTTTTCGTTTAATTAATTGGATACTTGAATTAGTTGAATTGTATATTAATTATGTTATTTGTGATTGAAAATATTATGTGATGGTAATTTATCAAATTGATAATATGACGTTAATTGGTTATTTGCAATGAAGTTATGAAATCACATTAAAGACTCGTCGAATGAACATGTGATAGTTCTTTTTAGAATATGTAATTTTTTTCATAATTTGAGATGCATGACAACGAATATTAAATGTTATTCAAGATAATATAAAAAAACATTAATATTTATTTTCTTTTATCATCTTTGCGCGCCCCCAAATTGAAAATCCTAGTTCCGCCACTAGATATGCAATGACAAATTTGCATCTATCTTCTATGCTAATATAATTTGTCATCTGAATCCATGAAATTAGAGTCACGTGAAAAGTTGTAATGAGATATGTTGCACGTCCCTCATATAAACCCCTTTTAGAATAAAGTATATTTCTTATTTGTATTTTCTTTCCAAAACATCAATTTTATTTCTTTCCCAAATATCATTGATTTGATTTTGATTTTTGTTTCTGGTCTAAGGAAACACAGTAAATTTTATAGCTCGTGGAATCCAAAGTCTAGCTCGGGGAATCCAAAGTCTAGCTCAAGGTATCCAAATGACAGTTCAAGGTCCTGACTTTGAGTCCTGCAAAAATGAACACTGGTGACCTACCTCGGCCGTTGTACCAAAGAACGTCCTCCAATGCTTAAGTTAGATTGGAGATGATTCACATAAAGATAAAGCCAAAAATTAGTACTTTGCTTAGTGTATTGGAATGCGTGTAAAATCGTATCTGACTGATCATATCCCAGTACTATTAGAATGATGTCATCCTAGGAGGATGATGATGTCATGAAGGATCTCGCTTAGCGGACCACATAGATGTTTGCTTATATTGCCTTCAAAAGGCCCATGGGTAAAAAAGGTTGTTTCACACCTCCAGGGGTATTTTTGTACTTTCTACGATTTAGGTGGGCCAAGACTGGACTGGCCCCAAACATTAGCCCCATGCTTTGTGTCGGAGTTTGGTAACTTGATGAAGCTCGGATGTGGTGCGGAATGTCTTCATTTTTCCACTTTTGGTTTTTTATGGAGCTTTCATCAGATTTACTCGAGGTACCCTTAAACTAAGGGAACTACTCGACTCGAGTCACCTGTGCTCGAGATACCCTTTTGATGTGCCACATTTGTTGGTTTAGACTAATAGCTCGACTCGACTCACTCGAGGCTCGAGGTAAGATGGTCAAGGTTGTCTCTTTCTGTTCGAGGTGTCATGCTTTAAAAGAGGTTTCTTCAAAGTTGCTCGACGTACCTCACTGAAATTGTTGTCCCTTGATCGAAGGCGGTGCCTAACCTTTGTTTGGACATGCTCTTCTTTTGCTTGAGGTACCTTCAAAGGTTTCTTGAGATACCATGCACGATGAACCTTTACGGGCTGCTTTAGGGCGTGTTGCTCCTTGTACTAGTACACGCTGCTCGAAGTGTGTTGCTCGAGGCCCTCATTTATTCACCCAATTTATTCGAGGACCCTACTAAGCTCTCAAATCAGCTAAGTTCTTGCGATTTCTCAGGGCGCCTCGCTCGAGGAGCTTTCTTGTACACTCGAGGGACCTCGTGTGGTGATTTGTTAACTTGCTCGAGGCATTAGTCTGCTCGATGGGTTTGATGGGTAACATCATTAGGTTATATTTTGTTACTCGAGGCATGAAGGGGTCTTCATTTATATACGAGGTAGCCTGATTAGGGCTAATGAGCCCAATACTTATTTGCTCGAGGTAGCCTGGTCAGCGCTAATGAGCCCCATGCTTATTTGCTTATGATAGATGCCTTAATGAAGGGCTTTACACTTTAGAAAATATTTCACAAGTATTTGGGCTAAAGAATATCCTCCGCTAGGGCTAATGAGACTTTGTAAATGCATTGTTCATGACCTGATCTTGGTATGTGAACATTGTTACAGAAGAAATACCTCCTAAGATTTCTTAATAACCTCAAAAAGCCACACAAAGGACTAGGTTGTCTCGTCGAACACAAAACCATACCCAACCAATATATTCTTCCAACGTTTGTGTATTCCTAAAAACGTACCACAAATTAAGTTATACCTATTTGTCCAATAGGTGGTGTCAAATACACTAACATCACCATACAACTCATAATCCAGCATTCCAGCCCCATCATGGAATCATGCCAAAACAAATTACATAACCTGCCTGTGTTGTCGAGTTTCACCTTATAGAAAAATCATGCTCTTCTGCAGCCCTTTGTCTAAGCCTATCAATAACAATCTGTGCATTACCTCCCTCAATCGCTTTCATCTGAAGCCTATTGACAAAGTTGAAGTGGTCAAAAGAAATGTACCTAAGGGCCTCCGGATCACCATATTGTTCACATTTATAAAGATATTGGACAACAGGGTTCATTTATGCCTCAGTCATCACCATGATCTCTTTTGCTTTCCCTTCCCCGATAGATCTTTCTGAAAGATGGAAATGTTGCCACTCAAGCCTTGTAAGCTCATGATTGTGAGTAAGAACATGAGCTATCATTTCATACATTCCTTTGGCATTTAACTTCACCCTTATCATAGCATTACAACCGGTCTTTTTAACAATAACCATCGGCTGCTTTCGCTTCCTCTCAATCCCATCATCATCAACAACAACATTAGGAACATAAACAAAATCACCTTTCCCATATGGTTTTCCACGGCATGAACACACAAAACAATTTTTCTTAGTCAAATTAACATCTGATTTCCTAGAGGTGTACTTCCAATTGCTAAATCCCAACGCCCCAGAATGCAATCGATACAAATAATACATCTCCTCAATTGATTTATTTTCCACACCAAGAAGACTAGCACTAAGATCAAGCTCATTATCAACATTAGTTCCTGCCACATATATATGAAAATAGGAAATCACCATGATAGTCTAATAAGTGATCAATTTAAACAATAAAGGGACTATCTTAATAAATAATACAAGAAGAATAGTAGGCTTCAAAATTGTGTTGCTGAGGTTGTGAGTGAGTTTCAAACTGGCTTTATTCCTGGAAGGCACATTGCTGATAATATCTTGCTTTCATCTGACCTTATTAAGAGTTATACTAGATCTCACATCTCCCCTAGGTGTGTCATTAAAGTTGATCTAAAAAAATCCTATGATCCTATTGAGTGGCCTTTCCTCCATAAAGAGATGGCAACGGGTGGGATTTGGGTCGGGTGATGGATCAACCGCATCCATCACCCGGTTAGACCGATAGTCATCCATCCGTCACCCGGTTTACCCATCACCCGAAATCAATCAATCCATCACAAACGGGTGATTCGGGTGGGTCGGGTGATTAACGGGTGAAAAAATCTAAATATCATATTTCGATTATGACTATTAAAAAAAATTATCTCACAAACACTATTTACTAATGTACCTAATTTACACCTACAATATATAATAGCCTTCCGAAATCGATCGTTTTAGCATAAAAAAGGTGACTTCGCACCATAGAAGTTTCAACATACTTCAATAGTAGCATGAAGCCATCTTCACAATAAAGTTTCAATAACAATACAAGTTTTAAAACTTTCAACAATACTTCACAAATTAAAATTCAAGGTTCATAATACTTCAACAGGAAGTATTCTTGTTGGCAGGAACTTAGCAAATATGATATTTAGTGCGGCAGGAAAGTCGGCAATCGGCAGCATGAAGTCGTCTCGGAGCTGGAAGTTGGCAACAACAGCAGCAGGAAGCAAATATTGAATTCTCTAATGAACAACAGAGAACAAAAACAAACATATAAACAACACATTTGAACTCTGGCGATTAAATAGCCATGAGTGACAAACTCTGGCGATTGAATTCGACGGGGGAGGACTCTGGCGAGTTAAGACTACTGTCGACTGGGAAGTTTGAGAGAGCCTGTGAGTGTTTGGGTGTTTGGAACTTGGGAGGCTAGAAGAGAGAGAGGGGTTTAGGTTTAGGGTTTTTTATTTTTATACTTATTATTTTATTTTAAAAATTATTATATTAAAAAAGTAAACGGATAGATAATGGGTCGGGTGATAAACCGGGTGGTGTTCGGGTGACAGATGAGAGACTGTCACCCGCATCCTACCCGAATCCGGCACCCGGTTAACCCGTCACCCGCGTTTCATCCATTTATTCCGGTTTTTCACCCTTTTATTTAAACAGGGTGGAGCGGGTTAATGGATATCCACTGGATATTGCCATATCTACCTCCATACTATCCTTGTTGAGCTAAAGTTTCCTAGTAAATTCATCTCCTGGATTATGGCATGTGTCACTTCTGTGGCTTATTCTATCCTTATCAATGGTAAACCTTTTAGTCCATTCAAAGCTAAAAAAGGTCTTAGACAAGGTGATCCATTATCTCCTTTCTTGTTTGCCATTGCATGGTATAGAATATTTGACTAGATGTATGAAAACTATGGTTGTTTACCCCTCTTTTCATTTCCAGCCTAAAAGAGTTGGAATTACACACCTTATGTTTGCAGATGATTTGTTGATGTTTGCTAGAGGAGATGAAACTTCTATTAGGATTTGCTTTCAAGCTTTTGAGAAATTCTCTAAAGCTTCAGGTTTAGAAGCTAATACAACATCTATTTTGGGGGTGTTAGGGAGGAAGTGAAAAGCTTCTTGAGTGGTTTGATTGGTGTTCCTCAAGGGTCTTTCTCCTTTAGATATCTTGAGGTCCCTTTGTCCACTAAGAAGCTTAACTACACTCAATGTAGACCTCTCATTAAGCATGTGCTAGCTAGGGTGAAAACTTGGAATACTAAATTTATGAGTTATACTGGGAGGCTTCAGTTGGTGAAGTCTGTTCTTGCTAGTACGCAAACTTATTGGTGTCAGATCTTTGTCTTGCCAAAGAAAATCTTGAAAGAGCTTCATGCTTGTTGTAGAACCTTTCTGTGGACAGGTGATGCTAAGAAATCTTCTAAATCTCCTATTGCTGGAAATTCTCTGTCTTCCTACGGCCTATGGTGTTTGAATCTTAGGGATACTTATGCTTGGAATAAGGCTGCTATAACTAAGCTCTTATGGGCTCTCTCTTTTAAAAAAGACAAGCTTTGGGTTAGGTGGGTTGATAGCTATTATGCGAAGAGATGGTGTATTGATACTATGCCCAACCCTCTTGCTTGCTCTTGGAACTTCAAAAAAATTCTACAATGTAGAGAGATGGTGTAGCGTTTTGGTGGTGGAATAGGTTACAAACACCTAAGGTAAAGGCGGAACTAGAAGGGGGCATGGGGGCACGTGCTCCCCCATTTTAAAAAATATATAAGTACTTTTATAAAAAAAAATTAAAAGTTGAACAAACAACAAGAAAGACTAACAGACAGCAGGCGGAAAAAATGCAAGGAGTAATTAAAAGAGATGTTGGAATCATTGATTTCTCTCATAAAAGTGATGGGGACCACTTTGTCACTATCTTTAATATTTAATTTAACAAAATAAAATTAAAAAAAACCCACCCAATTCCACAACCCCTGCTTCACGTCACTCTCCATCTCACTCTCTCCATCTCACACTCTCTCAAAGTTTCAAATTGCAAATTAAAAAAAACCCCAAACCCCACATCTCTCTCTATTTCACCAAGTTCTTCCACTGCCCGCCTCACGACCACTGACCGCACGTCCGCCGGCGGCCCGACGCCCAGCACCACCGTTTCAACGCCGGTGTCCAAAACTCCAATCTCCGTGACTCCGTCTCCGTCAATCCGCAATCAGTTTAGGTATAAAAAATTCAATTTTTACATTCTTTATTTTTTACATTATTATTAATTAGTTATTTCCTATGTCTGAAATAATGAAATATTATTTGATAAATTGAGTGAATACTTAATTTAGTTGAATTGTATATAAATTATGGTCTTTGTTTTATTGTTTGTGATTGATTTATTTTGCTGTTAAGTCTTAAGTTTTTATTATGTGGTGGTAATTTATCAAATTGATAATATGATGTTATTATGATAATTGGTTATTTGAAATGAAATAATGAAAATATAAAATCACATATTATTAAAAAATTGATTATTGTATGATTATTAATGAATTAGTACATTTTGTTTGTCATGTTTGATCATCAAATAGTTAGTTCATACTATAAAAATAATGAGAATAGGCAACACCCAAAATTGCAACAGTTTTTAAAGTGTTACTTTTGATAGTCTAAGGCAACATCATATAGGTGTTACCACGAAATAAAACTTTTTACACTTGATTGTAAAGCAACAGTAAGAAAATTGTTGCTATAAACTAAATTAGACAACAATTATTTTAATGTTGCCTAATTCTTATCTATGGCAACAATATTTTTGCAATTGTTGCCTAAATGACAACAAAATCAAAATTGATGCCTTATAATGCAACTATAAACTTATGTTGTCAATCTTCGGCGACAATTTTAGCCATATAAAATTTAGGATGTTGTTTTTCGACAGAATTAAAGTCAAAGTTTTCTATTGACTTTCTCATTAATTTAAAATTCTCTAATAGGTACAGTTCTCATATTCATCACAAAAGATTGATTAATAACAACACCTTAGACACGATATTCCAATTGTTTGTGCTTAAATTAAGAAAGAAAGACCTTTAATTGTTTGTCATTTTTCCACTACTTGAATTGGTAGATAATTAGGGGACGAGGCGTTTGGATTAGGGGGTTTCAATAAAGGGTAAGGGAATAGATTTTGATGTTGTTTGTTTCACTACTTTTTCGATTCCTTTTACGCCTATATTTAAATCGTTCCCAATCTCCTCTACAATGATTCCCCGCGCCCCCCTCCACTTAGCTAGAAATGCGGGTAAGGGAAACCCCCGTTGACCATACCTCACCTTTACATGCACCACCCTAACCCCACCCCCACCCCCTGAACCTCCAACCCACTACCACGAACCTTCACCACCAGCACCCTCAACCTCATGAGCCTCCGATCCATAAAAACCAGTCCACCATTACTTCTACCATCACAACACCCTCAACCTGCTGAGCCGCCTCCACTGCCACCACCCTCAACCTCCACCACAACACCCTTAACATCCTGAGCCTCCACCGCCACCACCCTCAACCTCCACCACAACACCCCAGCCCACAACAACCACCATAAACCATTGAAAAACCACCACAGCCCACCAAAACCATACCACGTACCGTTTCAAAAACAACCATAGATCACCCTAAATTCCACCACAATTCCGAAAACCACCATGATTATTCTTCTGAGAAACTTGACCACCACAACCCAAAACCACTACAACTTCCTCCACAACAAACCCAAATAACCTCCCGAAACTCACACGACCACCACCGACACCTCTCCTAAACCACCGATCTACAGCCAGACGAAGGAGAGAGATGCGTGGGGAGAAGAGAAGCGTCCTTGAATCAAGGAGATAGAAAGCACGGAGGAGGGAGAGACAGAAGCTAGGAAATTAGCCGGAAAAGTTAGGATATATGGAGGAGAGTGGACTTGCTGTTATGGTGGAAGTTATAGGTGTGAAAGGGTTGCATGGGAAAAAAAATTACTAAACAACCTATATCATGTAATTTTATTTCCCTTCCATTCCTATCCTTTTCTTAATTCCATTTCCTTTCCCCTCTATAAATCAAACGCACCCTCAGTATAAAATCTCGATCAATTTTTATAATCAAGGAATATAAATACGATCATTCTTCAAATTAGACAATCTTATTTTTGCTTAATTGAACCATTTTTTTAATTTACTTTTTTTTGTGAAATGTACTTATTTTTACCGAACTACTTTACTAATATTTTGCTTCACTTAAAACTTTTTTTTAAAACTTATATTAAGTTAATTATTTATATTTGTTAAACTTAACTACGGTTATTGAACTTAACGTATATTAGTTAAAATTAAATATTAAGATTTTGTGAAAGTTAACATATTTTGCTAAAACTAACTTATTTTTGCTGAAATTTATTTTAATATGTCGAGAAGAACGTATCATATATAAGTCTCTCCGCACCTAGACGATTCTATTTTACTAATATTATACGAAAAAACATGCAATAGTTTTACGTTAGATATAAAGTATAATATATATTTTTTTCATCATGAAAAAGTATATCATATATTTAAGGGTTTACTAATATTATTACTATTTTTTGGAGATTAAAAATTAAAACATGCACTAATACAGTATCTGTTAGTCTAATTAACACCACATCAAAGATTTTTTTTTAAAAGAGAAATGTTGTTCCCAAATCCCAGTCTTCCCTCCAACAGCCTAGAGATTTGCTGCGAAAAATAGAAGCATTTCCCCATTATATTCAAACTCCCTCATCTTCCTCAACTCCCTCAACTCTCTCAACTCTCTCAACTCTCTTAAATGATCCAATTGAAAATCCGTCAACTCCTTGGCTGCGAAACACAAGTATTTTCACAATTGGCTGCGAATACCAATCTTCGATTCTTAACAATCTTGCGCTCTCAATAATCGAAATTGGTAAGTTTTATCAACTCTGGTTTTTTTTTCGATGAAATTGATTAACTAGTTACCTCCAAGAAACTAAATTGGTTTACTTCATGCCATATGATTGCCTCCAAGAATCTGAATTGGTGTTGCGGTTCTCTCCGATCAAAATTCAACAACTATACCTTGAGGTTTTATTGCCCAGGTTAGGATTCTTTCTATCTCTATTCTTATGCATTGGAAATTAATTTATGGTTCTAATATGATTTTTGCAATTGCTTTGGGTAATTACGTTGTAAACTAATTTAATCGGGCTTGGAATATAATGGTGTATAAATTGAAATTTGGGCATTTTTTATTGCCTTGAGTGATTTGCCGAGTTCTTTACATGCTTATCTTGAGTGGTTTTGTCAATTCCTCTTGTTTTCTTTGTATAATTACATCTTAGCTCTAATTTGATATAATATGCTTCCAATGAAGATACCGTATGTACATATATCAGGGGATTAGGGCCATAAATTTTTTTTTGCATACATTCATATAATAACGACTTAGTAATTAGGGACTCATTCCATCTAATAACAGAATAGGAGTTTTCTAGTGCGCATCTATATTGCAACTGTATGCTTTAAGTAGAATAGTATTTTGTCCCTCTCCTAGATCTATGACTAGAGCTAATGTCGGAGCTATATTAACACAGAGATATTAGTTTGACACCTTAAATAAAATAAATGCAATATTTACCGATTTCACAATTTTAGATTATCAATCTCTAAAAATGAGAATATACTTCGAAAATCATAATTTTAGGTTCTTCACTGGTCAGCGGAGGACCTTGATACAATGGAAGAAGGACTAGTAATATGTTCAACCCAAACACATTTAGCAAATAACTTGAAGGATTTTTGTTTAAATTAATTGGGATCACGTTTAGGTTTAGAATGTCGCCAATAATACATTTAGACTGCTGCATCAGTTCTGCTTTGTGGCAGCAGCAGCGTCCAGTCAGTGTGCTGCTATAGCAGCAGCGTACAGCCACTGTGCTGACAGGCTTGAATAAAGGTTAATGAATCAAAGTTATATGGTGAAGCACTACTACGATATAGTGTTGTACCGTTTTTGTGGCTGTGTTAGAGTCTAAATGTTATATAAGTTAATGTTCCTGTATTATGTAGCTGCCCTAGAACAGAAAAAGATATCTATTCCTGTAATAAGCAGCATAAGTACTGAAACCCTCAGGCTTATCAATAACTGTCATACAAGAATATTGATTCAGCTTTGGTGTTACACCTTAGTTTAGTGACAAAATACTCCCTCTACCCATAGTTGTTTTGTAGACAAGGTAGATTTTAAAAAAATTCCTACATGATGTCTAAACTCTATTTGTATCTATACTCGATTTGTATCATGGTTGTGGTTAAGCTCGCCATTGTAATACCATCGTCATTGAGCAAGCGTTCTTTATTTTGTTATAGCATGGACTGTTTTGGTTGATGGGGCATGACAATTTATTGGTTATTGTAACTTTATGGACCTTTTGGTGGCCTTTTATCGGCAATATGAACTTTGTGTTAACCATATTGATTAATATATAAGCCCTCTTATAAGTCATGAAACAACAATATGCAAGTTGAAACCTAATGAGGATTGTCCAATATGCAAATTGGATTATTCGCTGATATCTGAAACCATACTTTTCATGTAATTATATTGAATAAAACCTCAATAGTCCTTTTCACATTTCTGTCATCTTCCTGTTTTGTACATTCTATAGTTAGATCGCCTCTTGCTTGATATTTTATGCTTTCTGTCATCTTATTTTGGAATTCGTTCCACTCGTGAAAGGTTGAAACATGCCCTTTAGCTATTCTTTCATGCTGTGAAATGGTCCTTACAATTACTGTTTAGTGGTCATTAATTTTTTAGCTTTAGTATGTCTGTTTAGTGGCCATTCATTTTTTAGCTTTAGTATGCTTTTTAATGAAACCTGAAATTTGTAAGAAATAAAATTCTGTCAGAATCATCAGAATCTGATTATAGCAGTAAGTTTAGTTATCTTATTAGTATCTAATCCTTTAGCTTATAAGTCTTAAAAACCGAAATTTGCAAGAAATAAAATTGCGTCTAATCATTTATATTAGTTAAGACATGTTTTATGTGATATTAAGGAGTTCCTAGCTTATAGTATTAGTGTGCTCATATTTTTCTACAAGCAACTTCTTTAATTTAACTAAGTAGTGGATCAAACATTTTAATTAAAAAGCATAGATTTTAGTTCTTATGCACAAAAGTTGGTTTTCCTCTTCTTTATGCTCTATGTACATAAATAAACATAATGTGTTTATTAATGGTGAGTAACTATTTTCTAGTTGCAAGTATGTCAAAGAAATACTTAGCTTGGAGCACTAGGAGGTGGGAGTAATCATCAAGGAACTCACGAACCAAGAATTGCCGACTATGAAAGCCAAAGAACGCTAAGGATTAAGCAAAATGTGTCAAAAATGTAGTCTTTAGGCCTAGGGGAAAAAGCTATGTCACTAATAATGTCTTTACTTGAGAATAAAAGCAAAAGTCGTAATAAGGGAAAACTAAAAATGGTTGCGGAGGAAGATGATCTTTATATGCCCACCCAAAATGTTAACTCGGAGCATGAGATTGATTCTGATGAGGAGTTATCCAGTGAAGAGACTTTGAGTACTTAAAGATCAAAATCTCCTCCTAGGTAGGTAGTTGTTTTTTCTTTACAAAATTTAGCCATGTGTTTTTATCCCTTTCTCCCAATAATCATGTATGCTCTAAATCATGTTCAACTTGATGTGTGCATTTTTGTTTCTCTTCTACGTGCTTATTTGTATTAGGTTCTTTGATTGCCTAACTGACTGTGTATTATGTCTTAATAGAAATGACTAAATAGGGTCATCATCATTTTCATTTTTTGAATTACTTTGTGTATATTACAAAGTATTATTAAAGTATGGAACACTTCAACAAAGATTGGATTGATGCGCCCCAAAATACCGAAGTACCTATAGAAGGAGTTGAGTTTTTTCTTGATTTTGCGTTTAATAATTCCACTGTGGAGGTTGAGGAAGATGATGAACCTGAAATTTTATGCCCGTGTACGGTAAGAATGTAATAAATTTTTTTTAAAAGTATAATCTGTTAATAAAATATCCCTTTTCGTAATTATGATTAGTGAATAATTTGTTGTCTTTATACAATTGTAGTGAACAAAAGGATTTAGTTGACAATCGGCATACTCAAGGTAAGCGGAGGAGGTGGGTTAGAGCACAAAATCACAATCATGATCTTGTCACATGGTTTCGAGACCGTGTAGAAAATGAAGATGTCTCCAATGAAATCAATGCTCTATCTCGAGGACCTGATTACACTGTTAGAAGTTTTAAGGGGTACATTATAGCTGGCTATAGATTTCGTACCGTTGCACATGATACAAGGAGGAGAACCCAATGTAGTGGCATTAGCTATACAACTTTAACTCCGAGCTTTACAAGTTCTGGGATCAAAGGCCAATTTTGGGGAATGTTGCATATTATAGAGCAGTGCAAGAGATCATGGAATTTGATTACTTTGGACAGTTTAAAGTGGTATTGTTTCGTTGTAATCGGTTTCAAGTAGAGCAAGATGAGTTTGGGTTGACACGTGTTAAATTCAATCGATTATGCTCTACTAACGATCCTTTTGTAATGGATACACAAGTACACCAAGTATTTTATGTGCAAGACTCGGTAGAAAAAGACTGGCATTATGTTATGAAAGCTCTCCCTAGAGACTTGTTTGATATGGACGAAGGTTTAGATGGAAACGTTGGAGTATCTTATTGGAGTGAACCTAGTGATGTTGATGTTCAACCAATGACTTCTAATGAGGATGCTGATGTCAATTGGTCAAGAGAGGACCTGCCTCCAACAACGGTTGATGTACCATTGCACATGTTGGAAGCACAAGCTCATATGGAGATGGATAATTCAGATGATGAAATTGAAAATGATATACTATGGGATTTCTTGCATTATAGTGAATAATGTGTTTCTTTAATATATGTTCCCTTTATCTGATACTGTTGTTAATGAATTTGTATTTCCTTTCTTATACGGATAAGACATTTGATTTAGATGTTTTCCTTTTCTCTTTTACCCTATTTGTGTACAAATGTAGGTGTATTGTATTTCTCTTTTTTTTCCGTTTTATGTGCATATTACAGATTTCCAAAGTGAAAGAGGTGACTCCAAAAGTAGTGGTAGTAGCTAGGGCTTTCAAGAAACAACAATATAAAGTTCAAGTTGTCTCATCTACTAGTCATGCAACTCAACAACTTCTAAATGGACACCAAGGAAGAGAAGCCACTGGAACAACAACAACAACAACACCAGAATTAGAAGTCAGACACACAGATGCACAAGGAGTGCTTAGTGCTACTAAGACTTATTCTTTTATTTGAAATGATGAACTTTTTTTTTTTAATGATGTATCTAATTTTTGGTTGTTTTACTTATAGATGATGATGCAAAGGCAATAAGAGGACCCACTATGTGTCATAAAGTCCATGGACGAAATGAAGAAGAACGTTTGCAAATTATATTGAATGAGAACGACCAGCCTCTTGGTCCCATGATGAGACTTTTAACAAGTTTACGAGCTTCTTAGGAACAGTTGCTCGAGAGGCAAATATACTACCACTAACTGTTCCAAGTTTGCTCAAAATAGGTCAGGAGAAGAAGAGGAATTCTGGGATTATGTCACGGTAATATAGATAATTTAATTGTCTAAATAAATAGCTCTTCCTCTTCTTTCTCCTCATCTAAGTGAGTCATTAAATTTTGAAATCACGAATGTTTCTCTTGTCAATTTTTTATTTACAAACACGCGCACGCACATATATTTTGCATGATTACTAATATATCATTTTGCGTGAATTCTGCTTTTGTTATAAGCCCAATGCCTCAACAGTATGATAAGAGGCTTTTAGTGTGTCGTTAAGGCACTAAGAACCGCATAGCAAACACAATTTATAAACCTAGCGAGCAACTACCAAGTACGTAGTAATGGCAAGTCAAGGGTCGAACCACAAGGAATTCAGGATTGACTATACTCTACTAAGTCCAAAACTACCTAAGTGTAGGGTTTTTGGGTTTGAGATTGAAGGTTACCAACTAATTAACTAGCTAATGATTACCAACTAAATATCAAATAGGAGGATTAATATAATAAGGAAAACACTAGAGTTTGGACTACTCGTATGAACATGGGCTAGACAACGATAACCGACGCTATGGTGATTCACAACGGAGTCTATACAAGGATAAGTTCTCCTCTAATTTACTTGAGTCCTCTCTCGAATAGTCCTCAAGAGTAATCGATTACTCAACCAACCAAATCCTCTTTCGAGTGGTCTTTGGTCCATTGATTAATAAATTCATTAAGTTCGGAAAACCCCTAATTAATGGATCCGCTTAATTCCTACCCAATCCCTTGGTCTAGAAATCAAGTCGAAACATGGGAATGACAAAAGGG
This sequence comes from Patellifolia procumbens, assembly GCA_947645195.1. Lineage (NCBI taxonomy): Eukaryota > Viridiplantae > Streptophyta > Magnoliopsida > Caryophyllales > Amaranthaceae > Patellifolia > Patellifolia procumbens. The sequence continues at coordinate 67,915 of CANSGD010001269.1, read as the reverse complement.
ATTAAAGTTCGATTAAGAACGATAGAAACCCTAAGTGCCCTAGCATAAACGTGATCAAGATCTATCCTAGGGTGTCAAAACACCACATTCAATGCATAGACAAACAATCGAATCATAAAAAGCATAGATAATCTACATTAAGCCCTTAATTCATACTTTCGCCCAAATCCTATATAATGAACTACTCACTAACCATGGATTCTAAGCAATTAAGATTCAATAAATTAAACATCATAAATAAAGCAATGGAATTAAAGAAAGAGATTGAAGAAAAATTACTTGAATTGATAAACGAATTCGATCTTCAAAGATAAACCAAAAGAGATATCTAGTGTTTAGAGAGAGTTTAGGGCTAAGAGAGTGTAATTAGAAACTAAGTCTATGAGATAATGACGAGTCTAAGCTAAGAAAACTAATTAAAAGAGTCATTAAAGTTTGACGGACAAAACGGGTCAAAGCCCGAAAGCAGGTCCACACGGTCGTGTCAAAAACGACACGACCGTGTAGACCTGTTAAAGAAGTTTTTCAACGTTCCTTCACAGCTACTGCTTAAGTGTAGAAAACACTACACGGTCGTGTCCAGAATGACACGACCGTGTAGACCTGGCGTCCAAAATGCCCACAGAATCCTTACAGCTACTGCTTGTGTGCTCAAAACACTACACGGTCGTGTCCAAAGTGACACCACCATGTAGACTTGATGTTCAATGTGCCCCTCAGCATCTTCAAAGCTACTGCCTGCATGCTCAAATGACTACACGGTCACCGTGTAGACCTGACGTCCAATGTTCTTTGCTAGGCAGTTGCAAACTGATCCTCCAAGTGAAAGGCTACACGGTCGTGGCTAATTCCACACGACTGTGTAGAGCTGCTTCAAGTCATTCCAAGCTCTAGCCTCCATCCAAGGGTCTCTAAATACCCAAAGTGCTCCAAATACCTGTTAGTTAGTCTGAAAATCATCCAAAACAACTAAACGAGTAGTGAAGCAACCATTTAGCTCAAAGTAACCAACATCATGCAATGCAAGACTAAAATGCTCTAAATCTATATGCATCGACATTAAAAATGCAGCATGGATAAACACAATAAAGTACTTATCAAACTCCCACAAGCTAGTCCAATTGCTTGTCCTCAAGCGAACAAACGATAGACATAGGGAAAGAGTTCTATGACCCCTAACAATGATACGCATGCCAAGATGAATAATGTAGACCTTCAAACGTTTCCAACATCAAATGCAAAACACTATCAAGCCTCAAAGTTTATAGCACAAGGAAAAGCAACCGATCTTACCACAAGTTCTCCCCAAGCTTGGCTCAGTCATATAGATAGTAGCTCTCACTTTAGTCGTGCGCACTTCTCTTGTGTGTTTAAGTAGGTCAAATGAACGCTCAAAGCTCAATTCCATCGACTATATCCTACCATAAGCTTACATATCATCTCATTCTCCGTCGCATAAAGACGAAAGTTTGCATCAAGAATCAAGAGGACTTAGTAAAGGTTGTAGTAGGCTTAGGGTGAGGGTGTGGTAACATTTTGGGATCGTGGTGTTAAAGAGGGAAAAGTGAAACTTCCAACTTAGCACCTTTCTAAAAGCTCAAAACCAACCCTACACAACATTGAACGCTCTAAACAACCTTCCACAAGCTCTCCTCTTATTTTAGCATCTCAATCTCTCTTATTGCGATTTTTGAACATACCACAAATCCTTTATTTTATATTCTTATTTTCTTTTTCATTCATTTTTTCTATTTTTTTTTGTTTTTGTGGATTGTGGTGATTTTAGAGGAAGGGAGAAAATAAGAACTTCAATGAATAGTAAGGAGGCGAACTCAAATAATATCCAAACGCAAAGTCGAACACCTACACCAAGTCATTCTCGTAACACCCATCATTATGTTTCACCCCATCTAAGTAGTTTCACAATCCCCTAGGTAAGGAGATAGGTAATAAGCTAGAGATATGGTTAACAAAGAAAACAAGCTTAGGCTCACAAGGGCTTCAAAGATGCATAGAGCTCATCCTCAGTGTGTACTTCCCTCTCAAATCCCTCCATCTCACTCTCCACATGACTAACTCGGCAAACCCTCTCAATCATAGGCTTCCTCAGTGTCTTGGAGAACTCAAAGATAACCTTTTCATTGGCGACCTCAACAGTGATGGTGTCATTTCTACAATTTATCACGGCACTCAATGTCTTAAGAGCCTCCCTTCCAAGAATGAGAGGAGTTTCGGGATCTTCCACCATGTCCATGACCACAAAATCACAAGGCATAAACACATGCCCAACTTGGATTGGAACATCTTCCAACTCCCCATGCAGGACCTTAACAGTTCGGTCCGCCAATTGGATCGTCTTCCTTGAAGGAAGAAGAGGAAAATGAAGTTGCTTGGCTATGGAGAGAGGCATCAAACTCACATTTGCCCCTAAATCGGCCAACGCACCCTTAGGCTCAAAGTCCCCTATCTTCACAGGCAATGTAAAACTTCCCGGATCTCTTTGCTTCTTGGGCATAGCACGTTGCACAAGAGCACTCACTTGGTATGGCAATGTAATGAGCTCATCTTCTAGCTTCCGCTTGTTGGAGAAGATCTCCTTCAAGAACTTGGCATAGGCCGGCATTTGAGACATGGCCTCAAGGAATGGGATGTTGATTTGAAGGCTCTTCATGACGTTGAGGAACATAGTGAACTTGTCGCTCAACTTCCTCTCCACTAACCTTTAAGGATATGGGACCGGTGGCACATAGGTCTTAGGTGGAGGAGGTGTTGCCAATGGAGCATTATGAACATCTTGCTCATGAGTCTCCTCCGTCTCCTTGTCCTCTTCTCTTCTTTCAACATCAACTTCTCTATCAATTTCATCCCCTTGAGCATCATTCTCAACCTCCTCAACTTCACTTCCCTCACACTCATTGGGCATCTTGGGGCCCTCATAGTTCGTTCCCGACATCAAATGGATGGCTTTGGCTTGATGAACGTTAGGGTTGGGAATAGATTGGCTGGGAAGTTAATTTGTGGGGTTAGAAGGGTTCTTCTCGGCCACTTGAGCTAATTGGGTTTCAAGCATTTTGTTGTGAGCTTGTAACTATTGAAACCTTTGGTCATGGCGATGAAGGGTTTGGGTGATGGTTTGGAGTTGTTGGAGAATTAGGGAGGTAGGGTCGGAGGATATAGTAGGTTCGGGATTTGGCTTAGGAAATGGTGGGTTTTGAGGGGCCATTTGGAAGTTGGATCTTTGATGAGGGGCTTGGTAAGTGTTAGAGTTTTGAGAGGAGGATCCACCTTGATTGTAGCTTTGAGTAAACCCTTGTTGAGATTGATTAAAGCCTTCTTGAGGTGGATTCCACCCTAATTGAGGTTGGTTGTAGCCTTAGTTGTAGCCTTGTTGAGGTTGTCTCCAACCTCCTTGTTGATTGCTCCTATAACCTTGGTTACCTTGATAACCCTCTCCTCTACTATTCATTGCCGCCACATGCTCTGACTGAGATCCTCCACAATAAGAGGTATCGTGGTTTGTACCACCAGAAATTTCACAAGAGAAAGCATTCACTTGTGAGGGACTAGATGATCCAAGGGTTATCTTCGAGAGCTTCTTGTCAAGTTGATCCATCTTCGCTTGAAATTGGTCCATTGGGTCCAACTCAAACTTTCCACCCTTCTTAGGTTGAGCACCTCTCCTTCTTCCACCCCATGAGTAATTCTTGATCACTTCTTCTATGGTGGCCTCTAATTGGTCTTGCGGGATCTTAGAAAGTTGACCTCCTGCTCCAGCATCAAGATTAGCATGTGACATAGGATCAAGACCATCATAGAAGAACCTCATCAGTAGATTTTGATTGAACTCATGGTGAGGGCACGAACGAATCAATTCCCTATTCCTTTCCCAAGCCTCCGCAAGTGTCTCATCACAATCTTGCTCGAAAGAGGAGATTTGCCTCCTAACATCTGTGGTCTTCGACTCTGGGAAGTACTTCTTCAGAAAAGCCAATGTAACCTCCTCCCATGTAGTGAGGGAGTTATTTGGCAAACTCTTGAGCCAAGACTTTGCCTTTCCGGAAAGAGAAGACCGGAAGAGATGCATCTTGATGTAGTCTGGAGAGACATCATTCGTTGTTATCATAGCACAAATCTCCAGAAATCGATCAAGATGATCAAGTGGATCCTCATCCGACCCTCCACAAAATTGCTCTACTTTCACCATCCGTGTGAATTGAGGGTGAATGCTGAAATTTGTAGTGATTGTGGGGAGTCGAATTCCACCCTGTAAAACATAGGACTCCGGATTTCCAAAATCCCTGAAAAGTTGTCCATTTTCCTCACCCATGTCTGATATGATTTCACTTGTAGAACTTGAGATTGGTGAAGCTGGCGCAGAACTCAAAGTCAACCGTTCCAAACCTCCCCAAAGCTTTCGCAAGGTGCGATTGATTTCCGGATCTAAAGGTAAGATGGGTGAACCATGAGCTCTCCTTCTCATGTAACAGAACAAAGCTAAGCAGAGGGTTAGCAAATAACAACACAGTCTAAAACAAAAGAAAAAAAATCACTCAAGCAATACTAAACTCAAGTAAACTTCAATCAATAGCACAATTTCTCCAGCAACAGCGCCATTTTGATAAGAGGTTTTTAGTTTGTCGTTAAGGCATTAAGAATCGCTTAGCAAACACAATTTATAAACCTAACGAGCAACTACCAAGTACGTAGTAATGGCAAGTCAAGGGTCGAACCACAAGGAAATCGGGATTGACTATACTCTACTAAGTCCAAAACTACCTAAGTGTAGGGTTTTTGGGTTTGAGATTGAATAGGTTACCAACTAAATAACTAGCTAATTATTACCAACTAAATATCAAATATGAGGATTAATATAATAAGGAAAACACTAGAGTTCGGGCTACTCTTATGAACATGGGCTAGACAACGATAATCGACGCTATGGTGATTCACAACGGAGTCTATACAAGGATAAGTTCCCCTCTAATTTACTTGAGTCCTCTCTCGAATGGTCCTCAAGAGTAATCGATTAATCAACCAACCAAATCCTCTTTCGAGTTGTCTTTTGTCCGTTGATTAATAAATTCATTAAGTTCGGAAAACCCCTAATTAAAGGATCCCCTTAATTCCTACCCAATCCCTTGGTCTAGAAATCAAGTCGAAACATGGGAATGACAAAAGGGATTAAAGTTCGATTAAGAACGATAGAAACCCTAAGTTCCCTAGCATAAACGTGATCAAGATCTATCCTATGGTGTCAAAACACCACATTCAATGCATAGACAAACAATCGAATCATAAAAAGCATAGATAATCTACATTAAGCCCTTAATTCATACTTTCGCCCAAACCCTAGATAATGAACTACTCACTAACCATGGATTCTAAGCAATTAAGATTCAATAAATTAAACATCATAAATAAAGCAATGGAATTAAAGAAAAGAGATTGTAGAAAAATTACTTGAATTGATAAACGAATTCGATCTTCAAAGATGAACCAAAAGAGATATCTAGTGTTTAGAGAGAGTTTAGGGCTAAGAGATTGTAATTAGAAACTAAGTCTATGAGATAATGACGAGTCTAAGCTAAGAAACTAATTAAAAGAGTCATTAAAGTTTGACGGACAAAACGGGTCAAAGCCCGAAAGCAGGTCCACACGGTCGTGTCAAAAACGACACGACCGTGTAGACCTGTTACAAATGTTTATCAGCGTTCCTTCACAGCTACTGCTTCAATGTAGAAAACACTACACGGTCGTGTCCAGGAATGAGATCGTGTAGACCTAGCGTCAAAAATGCCCACAGAATCCTCACATCTACTGCTTGTGTGCTCAAAACACTGCACGGTCGTGTCCAAAGTGACACGACCGTGTAGACTTGATGTTCAATGTGCCCCTCAGCATCTTCAAAGCTACTGCCTGCGTGCTCAAATGACTACACGGTCGTGTCCAAAGTGACACGACCGTGTAGACCTGACGTCCAATAATCTTTGCTAGGCAGTTGCAAACTGATCCTCCAAGTGAAAGGCTACACGGTCGTGGCCAATTCCACACGAACGTGTAGAGCTGCTTCAAGTCCTTCCAAGCTCTAACCTCCATCCAAGGGTCTCTAAATACCCAAAGTGCTCCAAATACCTGTTAGTTAGTCTGAAAATCATCCAAAACAACTAAACGAGTAGTGAAGCAACCATGTAGCTCAAAGTAACCAAAACCATGCAATGCAAGACTAAAATGCTCTAAATCTATATGCATCGACACTAAAAATGCAGCATGGAGTTCATGTTCGTGTTCTTTAGTCTATAGTCCTTTTTTCTATATCTTGTTAGACTAGAATCAACATTTGATTAGACTTCAGGGCCAGCAAGATCACCCTTTGAAAATATGAGGATTTTTATGTTACCGTCGCTGGTAGGGGTTTGGTAGGCGCATCAAAGACTGTCATAGGCAACATGATTTACGTGATTATAGTTAGTTGCATGGGATAAGCTCTTGGAAGAATTTTTAACATTGATTTCAGGTGACTAATCAAAATTAGTTGGTTAGGAATTTGGTTAGTTCAATCCTTGATATAATAATCCTTCCCTTATCCTGATTGCATATTCCTTTTAGCTCAGTCCTTGATATCATATCTAATAATATCGATCTCTTGTCCCTTCTTTACTCATTTCATTTTATACATCATCTTTAATGAATTAATTTGCCAAATTTTAAGCTTTATATGCTAGAATGCTATGCAATATTGTTTCTATGACGTTTGCTCTACCTTTTTGTCTTTGTCAATTGGTTGATATTATTACAGTTAAATTGCAATAAAAGTTGATTCAATAAAGTAGAAGCTTATTTCTCGGGATCAGAATGTCTTATAAGAGGTTTATAAGACTTTATAGAGGATTTTCCCTATATTAAAACTTGTATTATGACAGGTGCATAAATTGTCAGGTTAAAGCTGCCAAAGATATAAAATCAACTTCGTTTAGTGTAGTACTTGTCATGTCAAATTCTGTTATGTTTTTAGAACTTGTTCGTAATTTCTTTTGACAGGAGCAATTGTTTTGAATATATAAGTTGCTTTCTTTTTCCTTCCTAACTTGCTTACCGTAGTAATAAATATTTTTTTTATTGTTGCAGAAACATTGTATTGTCCCTATTGAGGGAAACAAATGGGTTGTGGGAACCATTGGAGCTTGTTGAAGAAGTTACAAGTGTCGTTTGAAGAAAAAACATTTCCTAAAATATCAAAATGATGCAATGAGGATGAACTACCAACCAAGAAGGGTACCAAAGACAATGTTTAGGCATTGTTGAAAATTTGGCATAGTGCTAAACATAAGGTATTGCATTATTTAAGTATTAATCAGCGCCCTCCTCCCCCATCGTCACATACATCTATTCCTTGTCTTTTTTAATGGTTATATATTTAATCATCATTTTTGTAGGATATAAGTGAAAGAAACAAAGCACATCGTCTAATAGGAAAGGAGAAGAATGTTATGCATATTGTAGGACCAAGGAGTTTAGCTAGGGTCACAGAAGATTGGTTGAGTATGAATTTTCTCCCCTCTTCACTTTACACCTAAATTTGCAAATACTAAAGGCTTATACTTAACTCATGCATATAGAAAAAGGCAAGGAACACAACCAAAGATCCGACACTAGCTGAAGTGTTTATTGAAACTCATAAGGAAAAGCGGACAAAGCGTAAGCCTGGGGACCCTAGAGACAAATTAATTGTAAGATTTTAAATTCATGTAAGTATATAATTTTTGCACAGTGTTATTTATACTGATATTTACTCTCTCATTTGGAAACTTGGAAACTAGGCTGAACTGAAAGAACCAAATTCACATCTAGCTGCTTCGAATGATGTTGAGAGTGTTGTTTCTACTATGTTTAGTTGTAATGACAAAAAGAAGTGTCAATTATGCCTTTATGGAAGGGGTGTTTCATGTTCTCAATTAAAGCATAGGGCTAATTTGATGGAGACTAATAAGAAGCATGTTGAAGAGGTTCAAGATATTAGAAAAGGTTATGAAGATAAAAGGCAACAAGACAGGGAAGAATTAGCCAACGGTCTTCGATCATTCTTCTCTCGAATGGAACAACAAAATCCTCACATGTCTTTTGACCTTAGCATGTTTGGCTCCTTACTGCAGAATGGCGAATCCCAAAAAGATGCTCCTGGCACAAGTATGTTGCAGCTTCGTTCTCCAAATTCTACAGATTTTCCTAATAATCAGGTACCTTTCTTTCCTAAATTTTGAAACTTTACAACTTCAACCATCGTTGTCTTTTTTCCCTTTTTTGTCTCACTTCCCATTTCCCTTTCTTAATTTCATGGGGAAACTAACATTGTATCAGTAATTACGGAACAAATAAATTAAGTAGTGTACATTATTTTTAAGATTTTTGTAATTTTGCTTTAAATTTGAAAGGAGAAATGTAAGCCTCCTTTGTATTGGACGTGCTCATATTTTCCTTTGGTCAATTATGTTGTTGTTCATGTCATTTGCTTTGATATGGAAGGAAATGAATTATATAGAAGATGTTGAAGACGAGGATGAAGATGAAGATGAAGAGGAAGATGAAGAGGAATACTTAACTTGATGAGACTTTACCTTACCCATTGTTTATCTATATTAGACATGATTTTCCTTCTCCTATCTATTAGATGGGTGTTAAACCGTTTGTAGTATACTCTTTCAACAATGTTGTTTGGATTTATTTTGGACGTTGGAGTTTGGTTGGTGTTTATGTTAGTATTCATATTTGAATGAATATTATTTTATCAATTTGAACAAGTTCAAAGGAATTTCATTAGAAAATTAGTTATTACGTATTGATTGTTATAAAGTTCCATAATGATTATGGTCTATTGACGAGGCAACAAGGATTTAAAATATGTATATGATTTAATTTCAAATGAGTATGCTTTTAGCACGCATACGCAACATATTAGTTTGATAACAATTTATAGTTGTTGCTTTTTAGGCAACATTTTTCATATTATTAGTATAATGGACAACAATTTGAAATTGTTGCATGCTATAATGTAAGGTGATAATTTAATATTGTTGTCAAAAATGGACAGTTTTCATTCGTTGTCTTAGCAAAATTGTTGCCTTAGGTACTTTCTCCCCTGCCCTTTTACAACTATTGCCTTTGAATCAAAGATTATTGTCAAAAGAATAGGCCACGGAGGTAAATGCAACGCCTCAATTGTGTTGCCTTAAATATAAGGCAATAATATTTTACTTTTGGCAATGATTTTCGACTATTGCCTATGCCCATAATTGTTGTAGATACTAAAATTTAAATATTGAATGTAGAAAGTCATGAGTGATATACCTAAATCCAAAAAATCCAAGACAATGGGAAAACAACCCGATCTTCGACAATTCATGTTCAAGAAAAGAAAATCTCAAGAGAATTCATGTTCCTCACCACCATCGGTAGATAGTGGTACTCCATCTAATGCTAATGTGTCTCAATCATATAATTCCCCTCAAACTCACGAAAATGATATGGATTTGGGTGGTTCAAAGGTTAGTAGAGTGCCATTAGAGGAGGAAGAGGATGAAGAGTTGGTTTATGATGTTGAACTACTTCCCCATGACCTAGGAAAAAGAACTAGCATAATGGATTATCCTCCAAAACAACGTAATTCGGTTAGGAGAGGATATATCATTAAAAAACATTGTCAACCAAAAGCTCATAACTTCCCTCAAAGAGACATGGGGGGCCCTCGCCTGCGCCGATTTGTGGTTGGTTGGTTCAAAAATGAGATTGGCTTGAACATAGTATTGAGAAAGATGTGGCATTTTGTTTTGTTTGTTTCTTGTTTAAGAAATATGTATTGACTTGGGCGGGGGGAGATGTGTTCATAAATGAAGAATTTAGGGGATGGAATAAACCGAAAAGATTTAAGAAACATTGGAGGTGTTAAAATTGCTCACAATCTTGCTTATGAGAAATATACGAATTTAAGAGATGGAAAAAAAATCAATCTTTAATGCTTTTGATGTTGCAAATGATTCGATTACAAGTGATTACATAAGTCGCTTGAAGGCTTCAATTTCTTATTTGTGCTATCTATTGCGGCAAGGGTTAGCATTTCATGGCCATAGGGAAGATGAGGAATCTCTTAATGGGGGAAATTTTCTTAAACTTTTGAAATGGCTAAAGTCACATAATAAAGATGTTTCGGATGTCACTTTTGAAAATGCCCCCGGAAATTGTCAACTAACATCTCCTTTGACCCAAAAAGAACCATAAATTGGTGTGCCAAAGAAACAGCTAAGCGCATTATAGAAGAACTTGGTGATGACTACTTTGCTATTTTGGCCGATGAATCAAGTGATGTGTCACAAAAGGAACAAATAACTCTTTGTTTGTGTTATGTTAAGAAGGCTACGGGAAAGTGTAACACCCCGCCCAAATCGAACCCTTTTTCATTTAATAAAACTCGTTGGGGGAAAATCCACGAGGGTTCGACTCGGATGGCGTGCTACCCCCGCACTTAACTTCTTGGAATTAAATGCAAGGCTAGAAGATTAAGACATACTAAGTTCAAATTAATTAATCCTTATAACCAAAATAAACTGTTCGTTAATCATTACTAAATACTAAAGTGTTCAGAGTTCCAACGGAAGATAATTAATAAGCTAAGTGGATGACAACTCTAAGTGTTCTCTCTTTGTTTCCCCCAGTCGATCACCCACCTGCACAAATACAGTGAAAATAAACAAGAGAGACAAGCTCCTAGAAATCAGAAAAACTGAGTAATTCCAACTCCATCCCGTAAAATACTTAAGTTGAAAATATTTTGTGAAAATAATAGGTTAATAGAGTCGAAAGCATAGCACATATACATAAACAATTTATAATCACATAAGTACATACATATATATATATAAGATTAATAATCACATAATTTCAATTAATTCAATAATCCAGCATTATCCGATTAGTTAAGGAGAGGAAAGAGAACGCCGGTAAGCTGGGGTCAATCCCCAGTAACTATTTACTTCAAGGGTGTAGGTCGGGGTCAATCCCCAGTAACTACCTACAAATATTATAATGGTCATAAACAGAGTCCCTAGTGTGCAAACCCCTTCTACTTGGATCACAATAAGATAGAAGGAAGACAAGTAACAGAAAAATCAGCATAGTAACCACAAAACCTGTAGGTGGCCGCTGAAACTCCCATACAGGGCAACCTGTTCATCATTTCCCTCCGATATTCCACTTCAAGTGATTAATATATTTTATGAAAGTCATCACTTAAATCACACATATATAGACATCATCTCATTTAACCAAGTGTGAGTACATTCATTCCAATATCCATAACTCAAATTATTCACGACTTATCCAGAAAGCCCATTTTCATTCATATAGAAAAACCATCACTTGTAAATTTAATAATCCATCATTTTCAAATTTATAACCATTCCATTTCCAATACTCATTTTCAAACTTTAATAACGATAGTAGCATAATAACAATGATAATGATAATAATAATAATAATAATAATAATAATAATAATAATAATAATAATAATAATAATAATTAAAATATTAACAATAGTAATAACAATAATAGTAATAAAAATATTCATAATGAATAATAACAATAATAATAGTAATAATAATAACATTAACAATAGTCTTTAATTAAACAAATGCCGAGAATAAAAGATAAGATTATTTATCAAGATCGTTGGTAACATTAGCATAATTGTCATATTGTCATAGTCCATAGTCCATGGTCATGATCTATATCCATAATCCATATTAGTCATCTTACTAATCGTATTCATAATCTGCATTTAAGTCAATAGTTTTAATTCATAATAATTTTCATAATTATAATTCACATTTCTAATCACTTAGTTGTTGTAACATATTTAACGAGGACACATGGTCCAGGAAAAGGCTGTCACGTGGCCCAATGAATTGGTGACACGTGGCTCATTCCCATATTGACACTTGGCAGCATATCAAAGGGTAGCTGATGATATCACCAAAACTAAATAAAAGAGGCCCAATTATTCCCTAAAGGAGGGAATAATCAGCTCAAATCCCCATAAGAGGAAGAAAGTGATTGGATAAAGGGCTCAAGGCAATAAGACCATGACAAGTGTCATCCTCTCATTGCCCAACCAATCACATCCCTCTATTTTAGGGTGCCCCTTTCTATACATAGATACTATAAATAGCTCCTCATAATCAGGTAAAAGGTACACACAACTACTCTCTTAAACTTACTCTGTCAAAATTCATACTCAGATTTTATCTATAGTATACTGACTTAAGCATCGGAGAGGGAATCAAACCCAAACCTCCGGTTTGGTTTTCCCCTTTTTGCAGGTTTAGAAACGAAGCTACGTCTCTGCACAAGCCTCCCAATCTTATCAACCCTACATCTGTCCATCATCTGGGCAAACACCGTTTACAACAAGTTTACATAAAACATTTGGCGCCGTCTGTGGGGAGGCGCAGAGAAGACAGATTGCAATTCGTCCAACCGAGGACAAAGGATGAGTCCTTATGTTCAGGTCAACGACGCAGTTGATGATGAACGTCCCCCACGAGGACGAGACGGTCCTCGTCAGAATGATCTAATCGGGGCAGTGTTAGAGCCAAATTCTGCTCTTCCAGTCACTGCGGCTCATTTGGAGAATGCTCTAAACGACTTTCAAGCCAAAATGGCCCAAGTCGTCCAAGAGCAGATCAAAAACAATATGTTGTTTTTCAGGATAGGCACTCAGCCAGAGTCTAGGCCTACACCTAGGAGAGGACCCTCCCAGGAGAATGTAGCTGGACCAAGCAGAGCTAGACGACCAGAGGAAGTTCGAAGGTCGTCTAGGGGAAGGCATCCTGCTCGTAGTGAGCAACCACGTCGTCTAGACTGGAATCTGGTGGTCACCAACCCGGTGAACAGACCAGTGGACGGTCGTCGAATGGAGAGTGACGCTAGGGAATACTTGCAAGCAAAGAGGGTAGCGGCCCAACAAAGGTCGGCTACTGGATCAACGCCATACTTACAGGACCCCAGTCTGAGGATTCGGAGTCACACTATGGAGCAAGGAAGGACTCCGTCTATCTATGAGCCTCGTCAGGACCGAACAGTTGTTCAGCCTAATGTTTACCGGAGGACTTCTCAGTAGAATGTTTATAGGCGAGGGTCCCAGGAGGTCAGTTCGTCAAATCCAGTCCTCAGGGAATGTCGAAGGGATACAGTTCCAGTTGATGCACGCTTTAGGGAGCTACGCATAGATTGGCCGATGCCTTTCTCAGCCAGAATAATGCAAGTCTCTCCCTGTGCTAAGGTTAAGCTACCAACCATTGATCCATTTGACGGCACTACTGATCCAGATGATCAACTTTCAGCATACAAACAAAAAATGTATGTCCAGGCTGTGGACGATGCTACATGGTGTAAGAACTTCCCGGCTATCCTGAAAGGGGTTGCTCAGAAATGGTTTAACAATTTACCACCGAATTCAATCAACAACTTTACTGAGTTAAGTTACTCATTTACAAGTCACTTTGTAGCAAATCGGTAGGAACAGAAGACCAGTATTCATTTTGGGAAGATAGTCCAAGCCCCAAAAGAGACTTTGAGAATTTTTGTGAAGAGGTTTAATCTTGAAGCCCTCCAGATCCATGACTTGAATGTTGGTGTAGCATTTGATGCATTCATTCGAGGACTTCGTCCGGGGAGCTTTAAGTTTGACTTGGTAAAGAAGAAGGTAAGCACTTTGGCCGAAGCTTTAAGGGAAGCCGAAGCTTTCATACATGCGACAGAGGTGTGTGCTGAAGCTAAACACTGAGAGTCTAAGAAGCCTGAGGAGCCTGTTCAAAAACCTAAGAACAATACTAAGAAGGCTGAGACCTGGGTAGTGTCTTCAAGCACAACCCCGTCAAGAAGAGAGAAAAGAAAAGAAAGGGTTGTGTCAGCTGAGCCCATTGAGTTTAATAAGGACCAGTACTCCATCCTTATGGAAATCAAGAATCAGCATGAACTTAAAGCCCCAGCCGAGATGAAGACACCTTACAAGAATCGGGACAGAAGCAAGTATTATCACTTCCACAAAGATTGTGGGCATGAAACCAATGAATGTAAGCACTTGAAGAGAGCTTTGGAGCACCTTGCAAAGCAGGGAAAGATGAATCAGTTTGTGTCTCGTGAAGGTCATTTCAGAAGAAGGATTTTCGGCAGAGTAAGAAGAAAGATAGTGCTAGTACTGATGAAGATGTAGTTTTGGTGATATCAAGCGGGTTTGCAGCCGGAGGACCAACTTTGAGAGGGCACAAAAATTATGTTAGGCAGCTCGGCCAAGTGTTGCTAACAGGAAAAACCAAGGTGGCCCCATTCCCTTGGTGACGGTGAGTGAGGGAGATCGTGGACAGATTAGAACCCCTCATGATGATCCCCTGGTCGTAGAAATGAAGATTGCCAATCTAAGAGTACGAAGGATCCTTATCGACACTGGCAGCTCGACTGACATTATTAGCGCTGATTGTTTGTCAAGACTGAAGTTTGATGAAAAAGATCTTCTTCCAGTCCATCATCCGATTATAGGATTTGGAGGTGGAATCATACATCCGGTCGGGACGGTGTCGTTACCCGTCCGAGTCGGAGAGAAGGAAAGGAGTAGAACTATGTTCGTAAAGTGTCTGGTTGTCAAGGATCTGACAGCATACAATGTAATTCTGGGACGTCCTACCCTCAATAACATTAAGGCGGTCATCGTCACTCACCTCATGTTGATGAAGTTCGAGTGTGACGATGGCCAGGTCAGCACAATCTACGGAGACCAGCGGGCCGCTAGGGAATGTTATCTTACAACCTTGAAGCCTTCGTCATGGAAGTTGAGTGAGGTTGAGCCCATGGATGTAGAAGAGCCTAAAGAGGCTGGGGCAGAGGCGGTAGGAACGACCAGAATGAAGGAGGAAAAATTTCAAACAAACGCTGCTTCCGTAAGGAAGCCGGCTGGAGAAAGAAGTGAATTATATGTTACTTCCGAAAGGAAAACGGCAAGAGATTTGCCCAACAAGAAGAGGAAGTTCACCCAGGTGAAAGAGGAACCTAGATCTTCAGCCGAGGTGATGGCGATAGCAAGCTTGACTCTTGATCGTCCGAAGCCTACAGAAGCTCCTTTAAGCATCTACTTAGACGATGCTCATCCAGAGAGGACTTTGCAGATTAGAGCAGGTTTAAAGCCTGAGTTACAAGGAGTTATCGTCACATTGTTGAAGGAATTTCAAGATATCTTTGCCTATGGAGCATAAGAGATGCCGGGAATTGACCCCGACGTGGCCGTTCATCGGCTAAATGTTGATCCAGCCAGAAAATCGATCAGGCAGAAGAAAAGACATTTGGGACCTGTCAAGAATCAAGCTGTAGATGACGAGGTCAAAAAACTGCTTGAGGTCGGTTTCATCAAAGAAACCCACTATCCTGATTGGGTGGCAAATGTGGTAATGGTCCCCAAGTCGAATGGAACTTGGAGGATGTGTGTCGACTATACGGACTTGAACCAGGCCTGTCCCAAAGATAGTTTTCCTTTGCCCAAGCTAGAACCGTCTGGTGGACTCGACGGCTGGACATGCGTTGCTAAGCTTCATGGATGCTTATTCGGGGTTCCATCAGATCCCCATACTGCCGGAGGACAGGATATTCATAACAGAAAAAGGGTTGTACGGTTGCCTAATGATGCCTTTTGGTTTAAGAAATGCCCCGGCAACCTTTCAGAGGCTTATCAATGAGATCATTTCACCTCAGTTGGGATGAAATCTGGAAGCATACAATGACGACATGATCGTCAAAAGCCAAGAAGAAAAAGGTCATCTCAAAGACCTGCGCGAAACTTTTGAAACATTGCGCATGTATAAATTAAGACTCAATCCAAAAAAGTGCGTTTTTGGGGTTTCGGCTGCCAAGTTCCTTGGGTTTCTAGTAGATCAGCATGGGATAGAAGCAAACCCTGAAAAAATCCAAGCTATACTCGACATGAAGCCTCCAACAAAGGTGAAGGAAGTACAGCGGCTGACTGGCTGTTTAGCGGTTGTGGGACGATTTTTGTCCAAGTCGGGTGAAAAGTGTCATCATTTTTTTGCGACGATAAAGAAGACAGCAAAGTTTCAGTGGACTCCTGAAGCAGATGAAGCCTTACTTGAAATCAAGAAGCATTTACAGCAGCTCCCCCATCTGATAAGTCCGGTGGTCGGGGAGAAGTTGTATGTTTACCTGGCTGTTTCTCCTGAAGCAGTCAGTGGAGTACTGTTAGCTGAGAGAGATGATATACAAACCCCTATATACTTTGTGAGTCAAGTACTCAAGGATGCAGAGAGTAGATACACTGTTGTGGAGAAGTTCGATCTGGCCTTGGTAATAGCTAGCCGGAAGCTAAGGCCCTATTTCCTAGCTCATAGTATAGTTGTTTATACTGATCAGCCGCTAAAGCAAGTCTTACAAAAGCTAGAGGCGGCTGGAAGGATGCTCAAATGGGCGAATGAACTGAAGATGTTAGACATTATTTTTGATCCAAGGAAAGCGATAAAGGGGCAAGCCTTGGCAGACTTCATTGCCGTTCACTAAATGGGGAATGGACATTCTAGGTCCTTTTCTCATGGTGGCCGGCCAGAAAAAATTTGTTATTGTGACTGTGGACTACTTTTCGAAGTGGGTGGAGGCTGAAGCAGTTAGGAGTATAAAGACGAATTATGTAAAAAGGTTCATCTGGAAGAACATTATAACGCGATTTGGGATGCCCCATTCGATTGTGTTCGACAATGGACCACAATTTGAGACTCTTAAACTGAAGGACTGGCTCTCAGAGAGAGATTAAATCCCACTTTGCTTCTGTTGCACACCCACAAACAAACGGCCAGGTAGAAGCTTTCAACAAGATCATATCAGAAGGCATAAAGAAGAAGTTAGAAAATGCCAAAGGCTTTTGGGTGGAAGAGCTTCAGCTGGTCCTTTCGTCCATCAGAACTACAGCCAAGAATTCAACAGGAGAAACGCCCTTCATACTAGTCTATGGAACAGAGGCTGTCCTACCCATTGAAATTGAAGAACCCACCCTCCGCGTCATGCTATATTCAGAAGAGACCAACTGGGCGGCAATGCGTCTGCATTGGACAAGTTGCCATAAGTCCGAGGAAATGCTCTCTTGAGGATGGAATTGTACAGATTACGCATGGCTAAGGAGTTCAACAATCGGGTAACCAGACGACCTCTCAAAATAGGGATCTGGTTCTTCGAAAGATGGAGGCTGTAGGACGAGCAAAGGAACTGGGCAAGCTAACCCCGAACTGGGAAGGTCCTTATTTGGTGGTCGAAGAGGTTCGCAGTGGCACATTTAACCTACAAGACTTAGATGGACGCCCCATACCAAGAACCTGGAATTCCGATAATCTGAAAAAATACTATGTTTAAACCACTTTGAAGTTTTTTACATTTTGTAAACGAAGTGCTACGGCACAGAAAAATCATTTAGAAATGTATTCCATGTACCTTAGCTTAGTCTAAGCAAACTTCATATCAATACATTCTAAATTCTGGTTTATAGTTTGAGTTGCTAGATTATATATGGGTCAACTGTTGGTCACTAACTCGTCCTACCACATACTCAGCAAGGGGCATTTTATTATCCATAGCCATCTTGGGGCATTTTACCATGGATGGACGAAAGATGGTTACTAGATAATAAACCACAAAAGACCATTGTGAAAGACAGATATTACTTCCTAAAGGAAGACGTCTGCAAAAATCATCTCAGTCTGTTCAAGACAGAACTGATAAATAAAGACTTCTTGATTAAAGGCTCCTACTTTAACAAGAAGCAATTAGAAAATCGTCTACAACCAAGTTCACAAAAACTTTGAAAATAGACGAACAGTGCTTCCTAAAGGAAGTCGGCTAGAGAGATGTATTTCCTTAGTAACGGAAATCCCCGTCATAATACCTAAAACAAAAGTATTATTTCCTAAAGGAAACCGGCCAAAATGAGACGCCTTAGTAAAGGAGGTCTCATTACTTACACAAGAGGCGTGAACTAAGACTCTCACCTTCATACGATGCCTTCGTCTAAGAATAGACTAACAGACATCCTAAGAAGGGGGGCTTACACTACCAGTCCAGCAACGAAGGAATAATCCGTGGACGCCTTCAACCTCACATTAGTACTTAACCAATAGTTAGTTCAAGAAGGAAAACGTCCAAAGAGTAATCCTTAGACGTCTTCCTTCAAATCTCACTTTTGGTATTTAACCAATAGTTAGTTCAAGAAGGAAAACGTCCAAAGAGTAATCCTTAGACGTCTTCCTTCGAATCTCACTTTTGGTATTTAACCAATAGTTAGTTCAAGAAGGAAAACGTACAAAGAGTAATCCTTAGACGTCTTCCTTCGAATCTCACTTTTGGTATTTAACCGATAGTTAGTTCAAGAAGGAAAACCTCCAAAGAGTAATCCTTAGACGTCTTCCGTCGAATCTCACTTTTGGTATTTGACCAACAGTTAGTTCAACAAGGAGAACGTCTAGGAAATAAACAGATGTCTTCCTATAAGCATTATTCGTCCAGAAGTTAGACTACAGCTCCTTAACTACATGTCTTAGCAGCCGTTATCACAATGAAATGAACATTGCTTCTTTAAGGAAGCCATCAGAACATATTTATAATGTGAAGGTCGTCTTGATACAGCAGAGAAAACACTCGTCCAAGAGGATTATGTACTGGTCGCATTCCTTCGCGGGGCAACGATCGTTTATAACTAGCCAAGGAAAGGCAGGACGAGTGTCATTGCCAAAAGGAGGAAGGATGAGTATCCATCACAGTCCAAGGCGTAGAGAAGAGACTCGTCTAGAGGATTATCTTGGCCGCTTCCCTTCAAGGGGCAATGGTTGTTTAGACAATTTGTTAAGCCAAGACGAGTA
This sequence comes from Patellifolia procumbens, assembly GCA_947645195.1. Taxonomy (NCBI): domain Eukaryota; kingdom Viridiplantae; phylum Streptophyta; class Magnoliopsida; order Caryophyllales; family Amaranthaceae; genus Patellifolia; species Patellifolia procumbens. The sequence goes on along the minus strand of CANSGD010001269.1, from coordinate 48,969 downwards.
TCTTTGATTCCTGGTCGGAACAGCTACTATCCATCTAATGTATGTGACCCAGGACGAGTTATGTTGGTCATTCACTCCTACTGGACGAGTATGTTGATTACTTAACAAAATTTTCATGTTAAAGTTCCACGTCTGAGCAAAGTTTATCGTCTAAAGGGGTTTGACTAAAGATGAGTTAAGAACGAATAACAGTTCCTTCAGACGAGTGGATTATTTACCTAAAAAAAAATCCACGCTTGATGATCCGCGTCCATATAGTATGTTTCCCGTCCGAAGTATATGACCAGATCGTCCTGAGTTGATCCTTGATCCCTTTGTTAGACGAATAAGGAATACACATAAAAATTTTATGGAATTTTGCATACTTGTTTAGAACATTTTCGTCAAGAGGAGTGATTCAAGATAGCTAAGAAAGAAACATGCAATCCCATGGAACGATCTTTAAGGCAAACATTGGCCAAGTCAATTGAAAGAAGAATTCTCATTTGGGCTACTCATTCAAGTGGACGATGCCAAAGTTTACAAAAGTACAAGTACCACTGAGTTTCCATGTTACTACAACAAAACCAAACGACAAACTTCCTAATGTGATTACAAATTTAGAATTTCAGCAAAATATCCATGAAGTACAAACAAAATACTTAGTCAAAATTACAGCAAGAGAGGCGTCCTGATCTGGTTGTGGGCCAGGACTTGATAACAGTTGCATACTTCTTCAACTTGTCAAGCTGAGCCTGAATATCTTTCCTGCCCTCTTTGCTGAATACTTGGTGCAAGTTTTCTTAGACTTGCACCAGTTCTTATAGAACCACCCCCTGACTTCCTCACTCAAATGAGTAGCCCAAATGAGAAAAGAAGAAAGGAGGAGGACGGTTGTTCTAGACGTTGGGAGGAGGAATAGATACATCCTTCTCCATGGCAGTGTCATCCTCAACTTCTTCGTCCCCCAACTCCTCGTCCTCCTCTGTTTCATCGAAGACAGGGGGATCTTCGCCACGCTTTTTGGCCTTGTGATACTCCTCCTGGAATTTAAGCCGGCGTTGAAAACGGCTCACTTGGTCAGGTTAGCCATCATTTCCATGGCTTTGATTCTCATCCTTTGGCCGTTTCCAAAGACTCAGAGAAGGCTTGGATGGCGTCCTGGAAGTCTAACTGAGCTTGATTCTTCAACTTACCCACTTCTGCTGTGAGTTCAGAAATTTTAGCCTCAAGCTTAGCTGAAGTAGCAGCAGCAGTCTCCTTCTCCTTCTTCAGGTCGTCCATGAGAACATCTCGAGCCAGGAGCCACTCTTCCTTCTCCTTCAGCAGAGCAGTGATCTTTTGTAAGTGAAGCTTGTTGGCTGACTCAAATTCAGCCGACCACTTCTCCAAGGCCTCCAGACTCTGCCTGTGATAGATGTTACTCTCCTCGACGGTGACTATGGCCTGGTCTCCGGCCTTAATTACCTTTTGAACACAGGAAACGTTCTCCTTACGAAGGCCACTTACATACCCTTCCAAGGCCATGCTCCGGGCGAACGTCTGAAAAGAAGTGAAATTTACCAAGTTAACAAGATAGGTTGTAAGAAGTTTAAACAAAACAGTGAAGAAGTTAAAGGCAGTACCTCGGCCAAGAGTTGAGACAAGTAGCCCACATGTCCAGCCGTGGCCCCCTCAGACTGTCAACGTACTCATGAGGGAAGGCGACATAGACATCCTTCTTTATTTTCTTCCTCTCAACCGAGGAGTACTTAGCAAATGAGGGGACAGCCTCGTCGGGCTCAGAAGCCGACTCACTCACTGCTGGAGCTTTTCCCTTATTTGAAAAAGATGAAGCATCAGTTTGGCGTATAGGGATGACCACTGCAAGCTTGTTGGACGGACTCGTCAATCGTCCACCAACCCGCAGCGTGCTGACAATGTTGGAATAATATAACTCACCCGACGATGCGGACTTTGTCCTGAATTGATCAGGCTTTTGCCCCACAAGCCGAGCTACTGACCCTGAGTAGGCCGAAGCTTCAGGGTTAACCGCGTCCGGATTTGCCAACTCATAATTCAAACCAGCCGCGTCCAACTGGTTTTCCACATCAATGGGACTGGATGACGCTCCAGCTCCCAAAGTGACGGCCGGTGGCGGAAGGACCACCGGGTCAGTAGGCTTTCTCCCTTTCTCGCCGGAAGGGATAGGTGCCTTACGGATAGACGAACTCGCCAGTCCAACCCTCTTTGCCGGAACAAACGACTTTTCTTTTGATTTTACGGATAGACGAACTCGCCAGTCTCCCCTGAAGCTGCAGGCCACTTTCTCGACGAAGTCGGCTTGGTAACAGTTGCCCTGGCCGTTGGCGAATTTTTCTGCACAATTGAACAAGTCACATCAATATATTCAAAACCGAAGATAGAACCAAGAAGGAAAACGACCATAACAACTATTCGTCCAAAAAGGGCACCTATAGTCACCAAAGTTCGTTCAATGAAGGATATCGTCAGTAATAAGACAAACACAAACCAAAGGTTATTCGGTGAAGGAAGTCGTCTAAACTCAGACGTTTTCCTTCACGAAACCACCTTCGGTCAGAAATTTTTAAAGGACGAAGATCAAAAGTGGATCAAAGGTTGTCCGGCGAAGAAAATCGTCTAGCCTGACGTTTTCCTGCACGGACCCACCTTCGGTTAGGAAGGGGACAGAGGTTCAGACAAACACCAACTCAAGGATTATTTACAAAGGAGTCCGTCTAAAGACAGACGTTTTCCTTCGCAAAGAGGCCTTGGTTTCATGACTGACGGAGGTGATGTAGGAAAATGTCCGTCTACAAAAAAAAAAAAACTTACCAGAGTCTCCCCTCTTTTCTGATGAGGAGCCATTGAATGCTCCGTCCACAGGTCCTCGCTGAATTTACTCATGTCTACCTCTCCTTTCCAAGCGGCGGGGATACTTCTTCTTGCCGGTTCCGCAAAAAGAAATATTTGGTCAAGTACAAAATGAAAACATTTTAGGCAGTTGGGGCAAGACCAGGACAATACCTGGATCTTCGCCCTCCTTTAGTCCAGCGGCAATCAAAAATTGCTCAGTGAAGAACATGTCTTTGAAGGGAATCCAGCCACTTGGTCCCTTCAAAGCTATCTTCTTCGGCTTTGGGCGCCCGGCTTCCCCATGCCCAGGGTTAAAATACTATATGGCAGTGAAATGAGCTACCACGGCGTCATCATATTTGTTCTCTAACTCTAGTATTGGGTCACCCCGTCCAACATTGGTTACCGCCCGGTTGTAATATCTATAAGGCTCGGCTGTCTCTGCGTCAGGAGCTTCGACGAACAAAAATTCCGATTTTCAATTATGCATTTTTGTTGGTTTTCCAAACACAGTCATATACCCGGCTCTATTACAGACACTGAACCAGGTTCCTTCCCTGGCCTTTTGAACTTGACAGACATAGTGTATATGGGTGAAGGCATTAAGGGACAGGACCAGGCCGTATAGCTCACAGGTTGCAATAAAGGTTAAAATATTAAGCCAGGCACTGGGGGCCAGTTGGTTATGTCCTATACTATAGTGTCTAAGAACTTCATGGATGAAGGGATGGAAAGGAAACCTAAGTCCGGCATCTAAGGCCAGTCTATACACAGCGAACTGGTTGGGTGCTGTATGGAAAATTGTGTCCTCCTTTTTAGGTAGGACGAATTGGAAGCTAACCATGGGCATTTCTTTATTCAGACGACTGGCATTCGACCCAAACTTCTCCAGCCACTCCATATCCACACATACATAGGCCGGGTCGAAAGAGGACCCAGACGTTTTCTAAGTTCAGCAGAGGTTGTGGAGGGATCTGACCCTTCTTCTTCGTCCTCATCTTCTTCTCCGTCTGGGACCCTTCTAGATGGTCCAGCTTCATCTTGTTCCTCCGAATCCTCGAAGTCACATTCGTCTAAAGGGTTAACCTCCAAAGGCTGGATCTCTTCCACTCTATCACTCTCCAGTCTTTCAGGAACTCTCCCTGTTGACTCTTCCATTTCAGAACTGGATGAGGGGAGGATTATTGAACGTCTTAGACGCGCCGTTTGCTTGACGCGCGCCAGATTACCCTGCAAAGGCAGAGACTGGGTCGTCGGAAACGGGTCGAACGTTCTTATCAAATAAAAGAAGTATCCGGCCGAGATGCACCCAACTCTAGAAATGGCGGAGGATGACAAAGAATCCGCCCTAGGGTTAGCATGCTCCATGGGTTGGCCGGGGTTATTGGAAGAGGTAAATGACACCATTTTATTTCAAAAAGAAAAAGAATCAAAGAATGAAAGAAGAAAAGTAAAAGGAGAAAGGGGAGATACGTGACTAAAGATCTGGACGGACTCTTCACCTTCTCTACAAGTCACGCCGATCTCAACAATGGTCAAGGTCAAAATTCCCCAAAGTCAACCTCCTCTGACAAATAAAAGACGAAAATACTCCCTCACTCAGAGTTTCTCTCTCTAGAAAAACTTCTCTCTAGAAAAATTTTCAAAGTGAAAGTGAAAAAATGAAATGGGGGAGGGGTATTTATAGAGAGGTAAAAATCTCTCCTCTCCCTCAACAGTTACTTCACATGTGTCAGCACCGCATGGTGCACACGTCACTTCACATTCTTTTGATTGGAGGAAAAGTCAGTTAAACTCCTAAACAGTGCAATGGATATCTGCGGTTACTCTCAGTAAAAGGGCTTTAATCAGATAAGACCCAGATTAAACTCCTTTTAGGGGCAAATGTTGTAACATATTTAATGAGGAAACGTGGTCCAGGCAAAGGCTCATCCCCATATTGACACTTGGCAGCATATCAAAGGATAGCTGATGATATCACCAAAACTGAATAAAAAAGGCCCAATTATTCCCTACAGGAGGGAATAATCAGCCCAAATCCCCATAAGAGGAAGAAAGTGATTGGATAAAGGGCTCAAGGCAGTAAGACCATGACAAGTGTCATCCTCTCATTGCCTAACCAATCACATCCCTCTATTTTAGGGTGCCTCTTTCTATACATAGATACTATAAATAGCTCCTCATAATCAGGTAAAAGGTACACATAACTACTCTCTTAAACTTACTCTAGGGGTGTTCATTTCGGATTATCCGATCCGATCCGATCCGAAATTTCGGATATTCGAAATTTTCGGATCGGGAGAAGTGCGATCCGAATCCGATCCGAAAATTTCGGATACCCATTTTTTCGGATATCCGAAATTTCGGATCGGATACCCGGATTATCCGATCCGATTTTTATGGGGGAAAAAGTTTAAAATCAAATTTATTTAATAGAAAATTTTTCGGATATTTCGGATCGGGTCAGATATTTCGGATCAGGTCGGATATTTCGGATCGTATCGGATAATTATCCGAAAAATATCCGATTTTTTAAACATAATTCGGATTTTTCGGATATCCGAAAAAGCCAAAAGGGTGATCCGAATCCGATCCGAAAAATTTTGGATATCCGATCCGAATTATCCGAAACACTATATTTCGGATCGGATATCCGAATTTTCGGATCGACCGGATCGCGGATCGGATCGGATATTTGTGAACACCCCTAACTTACTCTGTCAAATTCGTACTCAGATTTTATCTATTGTATATTGACTTAAGCATCGGAGAGGGAATCAAACCCAAACTTCCGGTTTGGTTTTCCCCTTTTTGCAGGTTTGGAAAAGAAGCTACGTCTCTGCACAAACCTCCCAATCTTATCAACCCTACATCTATCCATCATCTGGGCAAACACCGTTTACAACAAGTTTACATAAAACAATAGTCACGTAATTAAATTGTTTTATACTACGGGTTCTACGTTTAGATGGACATCGGAGATTACATAATCTATATTTTAATTCACATATTCACATAATTAAATCATTTTATTTCTAACGGGACGTATGTTTAGATGAAAATCAGAAATTACCTCGTGACGCGTGCCCAAAGTCAAACAACGAACTGAGCATAGCTACTGGTAGTCCCTGTCTAAGAACTCGGAGTTTACAATGATATTTTACGAGATCTAAATTAGTAACCTAAATAACCCCTTTTTAATTTATAAAATAAACGAACTTAAATGATTCAAATAATCTTGAAAAGTTTTCTTAATCATTTTAAAACATTATTAATAGTTCAAAATACAACATTTTAGAATTATTTAAGAATTAAAAAGGACTAACTCAACTCACTTTAAAATATGTCAATAAGATAACTTTCCTAAAATATACCTTGCATAACTTTTATTATTAAAATAACCTTTGTAAATATAATAACTTTTATTAATAATAGAAAACATTTTTTTGTTTTATTTAAATGAAATGTAAAAAGGGGGGAAAGGGAACTGATTCTTTGAATCAGTATTAGGCAAAAACAAAGTCAAGAAAGAAAGAGAAAGGGGCGAACAAAGGAGAGACAAACAGGGGAGAAGAGGAGGGAGCGGCTGGCGATGGTTCTCGGCGGTGCAGGCGGCCAACGAGGATGGCTGCAGTGGGAGATTGAGGACGGCGCAGGTCTGTGATGGAGGTGGTGAGGCGCGGTGGCTGCGGGGTTAGGACAGAAGCTGGGGGTTTGGGCTAAGGTGGTGCGTGACTGCGAAACAGAGATGGCTGGGTTGCGCTGGTTGTTTCAATGGTGGATGAAGGGTAGTTTTGGGTTGTGTTTTCCGGCGAGTAAGAAGAACATAAGAAACAAAATAGATGAAGAAAACAGAGGGAGAGGAGGGAAGAAGAAGGTGCAAGTTTTGGGGTTGAAGAATTGAATGAAATTGGTTGGGGGTTGGGAAGTTGCTCAGAAAACTAATGGAGATGGAGGATGATGAATGTGGTTTTTGGTGTAGTCAAAAACCATGTCAGAGAGGGAGGGAGTGTGGTTTCATTTTCTGGTTTTCAGAGGTCAAAGGAGGGAAGATGGATGATGATGGATGGGGCGTTGATGATGATGAAGCATGGTGATTGTTGTTGTTTTGTTTTCTTTTATTATTATTTTTGCTAATTATTTGGGCTATGTATATGATGTTGAATGGGTTGGGCTCAAGTTGGGTTGTTAATGTAGATGAATGGATAAAATGCCCATCAAAACTAAATTAAGATTTCATCATCAAAATTTAATAAATAAATCATTTAGGTAGAATAAATAATAAATTTATTTGAATAGAATACATTTCAATTAAATCATTTAAATAAAATTATTTATTAAATAACTCAAAATTAAATGAAATCATTTTTAACAAACACATTATTATTAAATAAAATTGAATTATAAGTAAATAAATTTAAGTGAAAATAATGTTAAACCTTAATAATAGTTAAAATAAGCTTTGCAAATTCGGGTTATTACAAAAAAGTAGTAGAGCGGTTTCTTGTACTTATTCATGTTGGTGATACCACCGCTTTGTCCCTTGAAAGTACAATTGTATCGTTACTTGTTGATCATTCATTAAGTCCTTCTAATATTAGAGGCAAGGGTATGATAGGGCTAGTAACATGAAGGGTAAGATTAATGGCCTAAAGACTTTGATTATGGATGATACTTCAAATGCATATTATGTTCATTGCTTTACTCATCAACTTCAATTAACACTTGTTGCGGTTGCGAAAAAGAATGGTGAGTGTGCTTGGCTTTTCAATACTCTTGCAACCTTGTTGAATGTGGTTGGAGTTTCTTGTAAGAGAAGAGAAATGATTCGAGAGATTCAAGCTCAAAATGTTGCTCAAGCCTTACAAATGGGTGAACTTAAATCGGGATCGGGGCTAAATCAAGAACTTGGTTTGCATAGGCCCGGTGATACTCGTTGAGGTTCTCACTACAAAACTATACAAAATATCATGAACTTGTTTTCTACCATTATAAAGGTACTTGTGATAATTGGGAAGACTTATATATTCAAATGAGGATCATAAAGCAAAAGCCCAAGGTGTTCTGCTCTTACTAGAATCGTTTGATTTTGTTTTGATGTAATGTCTACTATTTTTTGTTACACTAAGACTTGTGTAATGCTTTACCAAGAAAAGATGAAGACATAATTAGTGCCATGAGACTTGTTTCTTTAACTAAAAGAGTATTGCAAAAAATTAGAGATGGTGGATGAGAGTCTCACTTGAATAAAGTCATCTCATTTTGCAATAAGCATGACATTGTTGTTCCCACCATGGAGGATAATTACATTCCTCGAGGAAAATCAAGAAGTTTTGTTGAGGAAGCGACTTATCTTCATCATTTTCGGGTTGAAGGTTTCATAAGAGTCATTGATCTATAACTTCAAGAGCTTAACAACTGTTTTGATGAGAAGAATACGGAGTTGCTTAAATGCATGACTTGCTTATGTCCTAAAAATGGCTTCACTTCTTTTGATAAGGAAAAGGTACTTAAACTTGCCACTCTTTACCCCTCTGAAATTTCAACTAATGATTTAGATACTCTTTGAATGTCAACTTGATATATTCATAGAAGATGCCCGAGATGATGATGGTGATTTCAAAGATGTGTATGATCTTTCTTCTCTTTCGATGAAGTTTGTTGAAACAAATAGGCATAAAGCTTATCCATTAGTATATTTGCTCCTCAAGTTGATGTTGATTCTTCAGGTTGCTACGGCAAGTGTGGAAAGAGCGTTTTTGGGAATGACTTACATCAAAAATAAGTTGCGGAATAGCATGGGCGATCAATTTTTAAATGATTGTTGTGTCACTTTTCTTGAGAAAGATGTATTTTTATGAGTTGCCGATGATGATATCGTTGATCGTTTCCAAGAAATGACGACTCGTCGGAATGCGTGTTTGAGATGTATTACAATGAATATTTAAAGTTGTATAAGACATTGTAAAAAAATTGATATTGGCTTTCTTTTATTATTTTTGCGCCCCCCGGATTATAAATCCTGGTTCCGCCACTGACCTAATTAAGGGGTTCAGTATAAGCAAAATGTACAAACTCCTTATTGGTGATCAACTGAAGGTGCCTTGGAGAAAACTAATCTGTAACACTATGGTTGCTCCAAGAAGTGTGTTCATTGTATGGTTGGCTATCTATGACATATTAGCAACCACTGATAGACTTATCAAGTGAAAGATCCCTTGCGATCCTTTGTGCAAACTGTGTGGCAACTGTGATGAATCTCATTCCCATATTTTCATTGCTTGTGTTATGTATACTGATATAAGGAGTAGGGTGTTGCTGCTGCTCGGTGCAAACAAACCCATTCTGCCTTTTGTTGATGAATTGGAACATGCAGTGAAGTTGAGCAAAAGGAAAAATGTCAAAGCTAAGTTGTATTTTGTGGCTTTTGTTGAAACTATTTATAGCATCGGGTTGTATAGAAATGATAAAGTGTTTAATAGCTCTACTAAATCTAGCAATCAGTTGTATAGGGATATTATCTTTAAATGTGTTGTTAGGAGTAATCCTAACATTAGAACGTTGTTGATGTGATTGTGTAGGCTTTCCTAGGGCCCTAACCCTTCCTAGAAGGTAGGGGCTTCTTAGTCTAGCCTTTGTGTTTGTGGTGTGGGGTTTTCAAATCCCCTTGTGCTTATATTTACCTATTTGCCAAAAAAAAAATTTAAGAAGAATAACCACAATTACGTGAAGAAAGACAACATACTAAGTACAACCAAAGACCAAGTATTACTTGGTCTAGTAGAAAGGATTGTACCCTTCCAACCTCAAGGTTGGGGGTTCAATCCCCACTAGGGGCACTTTGAGGGTAGGGATTTCCCTTACCCTTCCCCCCTACTATCAAGTGACTGGCCCAATAGGACCCGAGCGGGGTTCGGGTTACTTCTCCCTTACCAAAAAAAAATACAACCAAAGAACCAAGTAGTACTTGGTCTAGTGGAAAGGAAAGTACCCTTCCAACCTCAAGGTTGGGGGTTCAATCCCCACTCGGGGCACTTTAGGGGTGGGGATTTCCCTTACTCTTCCCCCTACTCTCAAGTGTCTGGCCCAATAGGACCGGAGCGGGGTCCGGGCCACTTCTTCTTACCAAAAAAAGTACAACCAAAGAGCACCAAATAATACTTGGTCTAGTGGTAAGGAGAGTATTCTTTCAACCTCAAGGGTGGGGGATCAATCCCCACTAGAGGCACTTTGAGGGTAGGGATTCCCCTTACCCTTCCCATACTTTCAAGTGCCTGGCCTATTAGGATCCGAGCTAGATCCTGACCACTTCTTCTCAACAAAAAAAAAGTATAACCAAAGAACGAGAATCAACATTTCATTCTACAACAACAAAATAATCTGATTGTAATCATCATCTTGCGCAAACCTCAAAGAAAAATTTTCAAACCTTGAACCAAGTGCGAATTTCACAACTATAGAAGCACCTAATTCATTAGACTTATGTACATCCTCCAATAGAATTTGTTCAAAACCTTTATATATTTCATCCATCTAAAAGAACAGAAAAATAGATTCAGAAAAAGAAAAAAAAATGCAATGCATTATAATAAATATAACAACTCAAAATCAGGTGAAAAATTCAAAAACAGAGGATTCAACAAAAACATAAATTTGAAAAATAATTACCTTAGGACAATTAATTGCAATAGTATAGAGGTTAAGCTTTTGTACTCAATTTTCAGCTTCTCATCTCTCTACTCAACAAGCAACTCAAAATCAGATATGGAAAATTGCGAAAAAGTTGATGATGATTTGAGATCAACAACGTAGTGAAATTCTCCAACAACAAAAAATGAAAATTGATAGAGTTGCGAGAGAATTGAGAGAAAACTGCAAGAGAAGTGAGAGAGAATTACAAGAGAAGTGAGAGCTGGAGAGAGAATTGAGCGTTGTTATTTTGAGAATGAAGCTAAATTCCAAGAAGATTGCATTGGTTGTATTTGAGCTGGGTTGAGATCCTCTAAAGTTGAAAAACAACTCTAAATTGTAGAGTTCGCTCAAAAAGGTAAATAAAATTAATAACAAAATATTTTGTGCATTTGTAATTACTATATTAAGTTAACTCTACCAACTCTACCAAAAAACAACTCTAGAGGATCTCAACACAGATGGGTTGGGGTTGGGGATAACATGTCGCTGGGTTGGGTTTGGGGATGGGTTGAATGACGTTGTGTTGGAGCAGATGGAGTTGGACTTCTCTATTAGAATTGGGCTTGGACAGGTCTAACTTTAATGTTAAGGTTAGGCGATCTTTATATATAATTTGCGAGTATAATATTATTAGTATGTATATACTTATATTTGTTAAGATTAAAGAAGAAGATAAGAAAGGTGAAGAGTATGTAAAAAGATAGAATACTACTCATTGCATTTCATTCTGTATCTATAGCACTACTTACTGTTTTCGACAAGCTTCATAGAGCGAAATCAATTCGACATTGGGGTTATCGCGTTGGGATTGAGCTACATGCCCTCTGATGTGTTTTAAATATAATACCGCAAGTGCATGGTGTCTGTTGTTAGCAAAACTTTGCAAGTACGGGTCGAATCCTCTGGGAGACAAGTTTTCACAGTTAATATTCAATTAAAAAGCTACTTGAGACAAAATCAAGGAGAAAACAACTGAACTACTACTAAACTAATGAAAGTAGGATTAAATAAAGGATTTATCAAATAATAAAAAGCTTAGGGTATTAGTTTGGTCCACCATGCTTATACCAAGCAAAGGAGTTCAAATGACTAATAATACCTAGGTCTAGAGTCGAGCAATTAGAGCAGGTGTTAAGCCTACGATGGGGTCATTAAGCTCATAATTCTACATAAGCAGTACGATCGCTCACACAATCAGAATTAATATTGTGTTCTAAGCCTCTAAAAGTAAGCCTACAATCGTGTCAAACTAATATTACCAAACGTAATTTATAAAAATGCGCAATAACATAAACCACAAAATAGGAACGAATCACACTATATTGCTCTAATCACATCCTAAGTACTACAAAGACATTCAAATCATATCAAGGTATAAACATGGCTTTCCTCCCTAACACCCTAGAATAAAAATATACTCACTCATGACTAAAGTAACAAAAACAATAACTATTGAAAGATTCATACTTTGAAGCATCTAATAAAAACAGAGAAAATACTTGAAGCAATAAAGTAACAATAGAAGAAACAATTACCCAATGAAAGGAAAGGTAAGAACTTGATTTAAACTTGAAACAATCTTCAAAGTGTGTGTAAATTAGATCTAGAGAGAAAACTAAGAGTTTAACGAAATTAAGATAAGCTAAAAGTCCTGTCTAATCCAAAATTACATCTTATTTATAGACATAAGTTTAAACCTACTTAAAAAACAGAGAAAAGACCCCCGAGCGGATCTCGTCTGGGTGCCCGGGCGGACAAAACTTTAAAAAATCTAGGAAAGGGAGAAAAAAGGCTCTCGGGCCTGGTCGGGCGCTCATGCCCGGGCGGGTGGGCGGACATACTACGAAACTGCATCAACTTGCAAACTCTCTCAAACCAGAAGTCCGATTGGGCCGTGTGACCTGTCATCGCAAAGCTCTTGATCGAAGTCTAGAATCCAACCAATTGGAATTTATTGATTATCAATTTTCTATCAAAAGTTAGATGAAAATAGTGAACGTGTGTCAGTTTTGGCACTTCTTTCAGTAACTCTTTGCTTCATTCCAACTCAAAATTGTCCCAAACGGATGCATTGTGATCCTTGTGCAAGCTACCTTCATCCTCAATGATTATCAAGGATCTAATAGGCTAGATTCTTGATAATCATGATCAATTTGTATCAAAATAATCTAAAAATCATCGAAACACACAAACGAGGAGTAGTAGAGCACAACTTATGTATTTCATGTCATTATGCACCTAAATACTCAAAAGGAATTCTAAATGCATATAAAAACTATATATAAATGTGATACATCACCCTCAGGCCGGGTTGGTAAGAATGGTACGTTATTACGCTCTATAATAAAATATATTATATACTTGAAAAATATGAATTATCAACAACGCCGTTGATACCATTACTTTGTTGGTCCAATTGTATAGAAGAAAATGAGAGTTTGCGGAGACGAATATAAGTATTGAGAAATAATAGAAGAAAAGACTACCTTATCGAAAAACCTTTAAAAAGGGAACAATTCGTTCTGATGACGTGTTAAGATTAGGGAAGAAAATAAAAAAGATGACGAGTATGTAAAAAAGTAGAATACTTCTCAATTCTCAATGCATTTCACTGCCCATTACATCTCTATATTTATAGCACTATACTATTATAATAGTACTTGATAAGTTATTCACCATTTATCCGATATATTACAACAGTATCAAATAAAGATACTTTTTTTAGATTATTTTGTTTGGCTCATAAATTCATAATTCAAACACCAAGTGGCTTGTCCAGTCCAACTAGTTTCATGAAAGTGGTTTCCTGTTCCAGCAAATGGGACCTTAAACCTCGTTCTTCTCTTCTAAACCCCTTAAACCCTAAACCCTCCCCTGTCAAACCTTAGAGAGTGAGTGACTCATTTTCTTACAACCATTTCCATGGCGAGCAGACTCTTCACTTCTCTCCAAAACTCCAGACCACTATTTCTCAGTTGGAGAAGATACAAATGTCGTACAATTTGCAGTTCTGCATCTAATGCTCAACCTTCTTCTTCTTCTTCTTATTCTTATTCTTCTTCGTTGACACCTGAGACGAAGCTCCTTGAAACATTCAAAGAGGAGTTCGAGATTGGAAACGGCTTAATTTCCTTTGAAACTGGTAAAATCGCTCGCTTTGCTAATGGCGCTGTTGTCATCGCCATGGACGAGACAAAAGTCCTCTCCACTGTTGCTTCTGCTAAATCCACTACTCCTCGTGATTTTCTACCTCTCACTGTATGTATTAATTTATCATGTTTATTGTTATTGACATGATTTTTTCCTGTTGCAAATGCAATTCATCTTACTACCTTGTTTGTTGCTGTTTGCTTTTAGGTTGATTACCAGGAAAAGCAATATGCTCAAGGTGTGATTCCCAACACATTCATGCGCAGGGAAGGTGCTCCGAAAGAGCGTGAACTTTTGTGTGGTCGTTTAATCGATAGACCTATTAGACCATTGTTTCCTCCTGGTTTCTATCACGAGGTTCAGGTATTACTTTCATTTTGACATTCTTCTGTTTTGAGTTTTTATTAACTCTATAGTCCGTTTGGTAATCGAAGCTATTATAATGAGTTTTATTTACTTTAGTTACCAAGTCTCATTGCAACTCAATACCGTGCCTAAAGCGATAGTGGGTGTTATTGAAATTTTTGAACAAAAACACTTGCTTGGGATGAAGTTGGATTAGAACGGGGCTTTCATTACCATTTACATAAAACTCAAGACTATTATATTTATACCCTTTGTTACCACTTACAAAATGGTCAGTTAAATTATACTGTTGTTTTAATGTTTTATGCTACCTTTATGCTACCTTCTCATCAACCCCTTGTTTGATAATATTACCCCATCCTTCCTTTCTGCGTAGGTGATGGCAAGTGTTCTTTCCTCTGATGGAAAACAAGACCCTGATGTAATGGCAGCCAACGCAACATCTGCTGCCCTAATGCTGTCAGATATACCTTGGCGTGGACCTATCGGAATGATACGTATTGGGAGGATTTGCGGCCAATTTATAATCAATCCTAGCATGGATGAGGTGAATTATCTAGATAATACTGATGAATATTTTATTACTCTAAACTTTAATTAATCTAAGAAAACTTAGCATCATATGCACACATACACACATACACACTTAGATTTAAAAAGCACGCCTCAAGAGGCGCATGCTAAAACCCCTCCGTCCGGCAAGGTGAGGTGTTTTACGCTAGACAATTTAAGGCACCCCTCCGGCCACCTTTTGGATGCTTCTCGTGGAGTTGCACATATTTAACTAGATCTAAGTTGAATTTCAAACAAAAAGGAAGCTTTCTTTAAATTAAACCTTACCTAGGCTTTCCAACCTTTAGCTAATCTTGTAATAAACTGGTCTAGAAGTAACGCGCAGTTTTGGTAATTGGAAATTAGTCTGTTATGATCAGATTGGGGAGGAAGGCCTTAGTGAGTTACCGGTTAGAGAGGGAAAAAGAAGTGAATTAGTGCTATATATATATAGTAGACATAGTAAGGGGAATCTAGAAAATTGATGATTAAATTATAGTCATTAGTTCCTTAGTTTGGCTGTAAACTCTATTATTAATGATTTAATTGCATCAACCTTACGATCAATTATCAACTCGTCGAATTGTCATCTTCTTTTCCATTTCCATCCACAGTTGTGGTATGGTTCCAAGAAATTTAATTGACCATTAAAGTTTGTCTCGGAGCTCCAGGTTTGGTAACCGAGAAGATTGAAACGGAAAAGTTGTCAGGAACTCCAAAGGAACCTTGAAATGATGCTTGATCGAGAATTTGCTCCCATAAGATTTGGAAATAGAGTCAATCAAAGAAGTTTGCAAGGAGAAGGATCATTAAAACAAAGTGGAAGCACGTGGAACGAACAAATATGGAGGAAAAGTCAATACTTGCTAATTAATGGGGTAGGGCTTTCTTGTCAACAAATACCTTAGAAGGAGAAGAGAAGGAACAACTAAGCAGTTTAGAGTTTGGAGTTGGGACTTTGGGAGTGTGGAGGGACCGATGGATACCACAAACGGATAAGAGAAGGAACAAAGGAACAATTCGGAGGTCCGTGGTTGGTTAACCGATCTAGTGAGGTGATCGAATTAGTGGATCGAGGCCTCTGCTCCGGAAGTTGTTTTATGGTGGGTTTACGAGGCAGTAAACTAGATGAAGGGGACTTCGTGGTAGCAAGAGGCGGTGTAGGACTGTAGGTGCATTTTTTGTGGTGGATAGAGTCGCAGTGCCACATGGTGGGTGGTGGAGGCGACGATTGTAAGAGGACTAAAAAGGAAGTGGTGAAGTGACGTTGACTGACTTCTAAAAGAATGAAGGACTGAAGCTAAGCTAGGGAGAAAAAAATACACGTGTAGTTTTTTTTAAACCTAATTGCTGTCCTTTTTCTAGATTTACTAACATTGGGCCCAGTTTCTCATTCCAAATTTAAAACTGATGTGGATGTATTCTCTCTTCTCAAATCTTTATTATTGCTTTATTAATTAGTGAGGTCATGGTTTTATTTTTAACTCTTAATATCGGGAGTTTTTACATGATGAAATAGTAAACTAGTTGAAATGGTTTAGTTGGTTGTCTTAATTACATGCTAATAGGTGTAAGGGCCGAATTCTCTTATATCAATCAAACCCCATGTTGCTTAATTAGTGTTTCCTTGTACTCCAAGTAGTTGTGTTACTTTTTGGGAAATCCATGTGTATGTGTATCAAGTTATAACTATGTAAGCAATATTTTATCATTAGTAAACATCGATATTGAAGTTTAAATTTGGACATACTTCTCCAAGTTCCCATTGTTTTCAGAGAGTGAATCTAAAATGAAGAACCTTAGTGTTGGCAAATGAAACTTAAGGGAGCGTTTGTTTTGGGGTCTTTGGGAAAGGATAAGAGGATGAAGTTACTTGATTCCCTTATATTTTGTTTGTTAGGTCAATTTAATCATTCTCATTACCCCTTTCTTACTCCCAAGCTACTCTACTCTCATTCCCCATCAACCCTAAGGTTTCACTTACCCTTTCTCTCCTCTATTCCATGTTCAACTTGATCCAACATTAACCGCCAATCCACCATAACACCACCACGAGAACACAAAACCACCTCACACCACCACCCCACCAATCGTGCCACCATGTCACACTTCTCCTCCTTTAAACCATAAACCATCCTAGTAAATACATCTTGAACCCAAGAACATTTTAAGTGTTATTCTTTCATTAATAAACCAATGCCTTCCACGTAATGAAAAAAGGGACGCTGGTTATGCCTAAAAAATGGAGTTGATTTTTATCCACCTTGAGGGTAAGTTCGAAGTTCAGGATAATGTAATCGACCGGCCTCGGAGTAAGGGACACTTTTAAAAATGGAAATCAGTTTGTTATGTTTAGCATGAGGTTAAAAAGAGAATGTATCACGACTCTATAAAGCAGATATAAGAGGGGGGGAATAATAAAAAATTGTTAACTAAATTATATTGATTGCTCAGTTTGGGAGTGTTTTGCCAACACCATTATTGATGATTGAATTGCATGAACCTAAGAATCAATTATCACCCCTGCTTCAGACTATGGTTGTATTCGTCATTTATGTGTATGTGTTTTCAGATGTATTACCCTTTTTAATTTCTACTTTGTCGGAGTTACAATATCAAACCAACATATTTTGGTGCAAATGTCATCGAACGCAAGAGGTGTGATGCTTGGATGCTAAACGAACTCACTCGAGCTGGACCTACACCTTCGAACGTGGGAAAAAAAGAACTCACATATGAAGCAAAAAATGTTGTCCATTTGTTTTATTTGTTTATCTTTAATGTGTTTGTCTTTGTGTTTGTAACTTTATTGTTTGAAACTTTTTAAAAAACTTTTTTATAGGTCATTTTTAAAACTTTTTATCACACTTGTCGATGCCATCTCCTTTTTCAAAGGTTTCAGATGGCGATTCATGTTAGCGGACCCCAAATCATTTTGGGAATAAGGCTTAGTTGTTGTTTCTTTGTTTGTTAGTTTAACTACTTATTGTAGTCCTCTATTTGTCCCTCTTGACTTTATTTTCTCTCCTCGTGGAGATTTATCTATGTTGCTATATCCCATGCTCGCCAGCTTATTTTGTTTTTCTATATATTTATATTGAAAGTGAACATAAGTAGTATTTTAAATAGGCAGTATTTGAGGTTGGAAGTGTTGATCGTACAATGGAACCTTTTCCTTTATAAATAACACTAAAGCCGTAAAAAATTGCCTTGTCCCAAGTCTAAATTAAATATTTGGATCTTTCAAATGTATCCCAAGTCCTTAATCAAGATTGTAAGCTGACACATGGATCCGTCCATACCCATGTCGTCGTATCGGAGTCCGAGTATCATAGCAAGGAGGTGTTTGTCTTTAAGCTAAGGCACATCATACTATGTGATGCATTGGATGTACCCACGAATTTTGGAGGAGAACAGATTATTGAGTTAAGGAAATTGGGCTATTAAGGTCATCTTGCTCATTGATCAATAATGGGAAGATACATATCATTTGTTGTTGAATATCTTTTACATTTGGGTGGGTAAGCAAGGCCTGTGATGGTGGGACTCAAATATCGTAGAACATGGATCGAGATCATGTTGGGTTCATGAAATTAAGGACTTAGGCACACGTTTTAGAAAGATCTGAATTTGAATTTGGACTCTATGGCTTGTTTAAAATTTTTAAGAATAAATACTTAGGGACAATACTTATTTCTTATTAAAAATATCGCCTTGTTTGCTTCTAAATAATAGTTTGTGTTGAATGAGTTATGGGAAATAGTAGTGAGTGGTGACATATAAAATAGGTCTAGTTGTCTACACATGAATTAAGCATGAGACCTTAACATGTGACCGACCCAAAGCCCCCTCTAATATTTAATTATTTTGTTGAGAGAGAAAGGCAAAGGAAAAATAACAAAGACAGAAGAAAATCCACGTCAAATTATTTTCCTCTCAACTGGCAGTGCTAAAGGAAGAAGAAACCGTCTAATCCATCTTCTCCCACCTATGTCCGACCCGTATTTTGTGGGTCCGCGTACTGATCGGGTCTTGTGGACACGGTTCTGTGGTAACATGCTGAGTCCAAGCATCACAATACAAGTCTTAAGACACCAGTTATGGAGTGGGTTTTAATCAACAATATGCACATGAATTTGTACATGCCTAGAATTGTCTTATTTCCACGTGATAAGCTTAGGAGCTCTTTGGGCTCACCAAATCGCGATGCTCCCTTTCCTCAAATAACATGGTTTTCAATCATTGATTCTTGGTAAGCTGTATTGCTCGATGGGTTACATATTTTTGATTATTTGCCCGTTCTTTTTCCAGCGTAACTCCTGTTTATATGGGGGTTTATCCTGTATTTATGAGCTTATCCTGCTTGGTTCTGATAGATTCTGATAGATATAGTACTAAATGCACGTACACAAACTGTGTAGGACAATTTTTAGCCAATCTACAATTTACGCATGCAATATATGTGTACACATGAGAATTGCTCGGAAGCATTATGTTTGTGCCATGTACCAATCACATATGCATATATGCGACAGTTAAATTTCTATCTTATTGTTTATTCTACAAGTTTTGAGTCATGGATTATTATTTCTTCTTCATTCCTAATCTAGGGTTCTCATAATTGAAGCTGACGTTGATCTTGAAGGAAAGAACCTTATTAAGCTAAGATAACAGACCCTATATGCAACATCAAGATTAATACAACTCAAAAGCTTACTTCATACGAAAACATAAAATGGTTGAATTGCAGCCATGTCATATGATTTCTAATTGACATGTGAAAAATTGATTACCGTGGGTAAATGACGTGCTAGGTGGATATGTAGGTGGGAGTCTTCATGCATGTTTGTGCCACTATAGGTGGATTTTGTTTATTCATGAAAAATTCAATGGGTTTCTACAGTGGATGACCATAGTCGTCACCTTGCTTAGAAACTTCAGTTTTGTATATTTTACTTATTGTTTAAAAAGGGCTGAGAATCATCACCAGATGGAACTAACGGCCCGTTTGGTGGGTGTTTCTAAATGATGGTAATGGAATGATTTTGGATGTAAGTTTGTGAGGAAAATCAAGATTTATTCCATAGTAATACAAGCTCACCCCAAAGTATCCATTTTTCTGTATGATTTTTCATTCCCACCCAATACCACTCCCCAAGTGCTAATGGACGGTAATGAAAATTCATGAAGAAAACTCAAGCTCGGGGATGAATTTGCTCGCCCATGGAGATTATAAGATTGCTTTCCTTGTTAAATTACACTTAAATCTCATTCCATGCCATCATATATTAACGGCTACCAAACGGGCCGTAAGGGTCTTGGACTCTTGGAGCCTAGTCTTAGACAAAAAACGGCAAGGGCTTGTGCGTAAGCAAAGTGAGGTGGATAAATTTATAATTTAAAACATGGCATATTAAAATTTTGGTTGCAAGCTTATTCCCTCTGTTAGGTTATCTAAATCCTTTTCCTTTTCCTTTCTCCAATTTTTTTTTTCAAATTATTGACTGATAATTTTTTCTATGCAACGGGTCTTTAATCAGCCAGAGGCGTGGATCATTTGTCTCAAAACACTGAAGGGAACCTTGCCTTATGCATACATGTACCTTGATTGGGCTCCTAATACTGTTTAGATCATTGAGCTTTGTGGTTGTCTGCACGTTATTTGTGCTTTTAATGTTTGAAGTTAACTCCTATTTTTCGATGTCAATGTACTGCAGCTGAGCTTGAGTGATCTTAACTTGTTATATGCCTGCACAAAGGATAAAACCTTGATGATAGATGTGCAAGCTCGTGAGATATCTGAAAAAGATTTAAAGGCTGGCTTGAGGCTTGCGCATCCTGAGGTCAGTTTCAAAATAGCGCTCGTACAGACTGTACGCATAATAAAGCGATTTCTGGTCATAGCCATGGTTTAAACTTTGTAGGCTGTTAAATATCTTGAGCCTCAAATCCGCTTGGCTTCTAAAGCTGGCAAATTGAAGAAGGATTACAAATTATCTATGATGCCAGAAAGTACTATGGAAAAGATTAGGAACTTGGCGGAATCACGTATAGAAGCTGTCTTTTCAGACCCTACATATGGCAAGGTAAAACACTAGTATTGATGTTTCTTGAAGATGTTTTCTTCATTTAAGTAATTTTGTATAATAAACGCCGTCTTTTCAATTGTTATAAAAATGTAGAGCATTGATTGGTGCTCTTATTAACTTTTTGCTTACATTTAGTTTGAACGAGGAGAGGCTTTAGACATTATTACCCAAGATGTAAAGACGGCCCTTGAAGAAGAGTGTGATGAAGAAAGCTTACACGGACTATCCAAGGCAGTAGATACTGTGAGGAAGCAGGTGGGTTATTCTGTCTTGTTTTATTTTACAGAGTGGTCGGAATAATTGTTGTGCCATAGTTGGCTTGTATTGTGTCTGTCACATTAGCTTGCAGGGGATGCATTTGTCTCGGAATATTTGATAGTACTGAGGAATCTAACTGTCACATATGGAATATAACTTAAGATTGCCTATTTAACTAGTCTATATCGGGCTTGGCTTGTGGACAATGAAGTAAGGAATGAAATATGAGACAAAACTTTGTTGTATTAGCTTAAAGTGTTTTTCCCAACAGTCTTTTTCGAAGCAAACTTATTTTTGTTTATGTTGTACATGTATATGTTGATTTAGATACTATACTTTTAGGTTTAACACAACGTTACTTATTTTATTATATACCTTCGTTTCATTTTTATATACCAGGGTGTTTGGGAAATGACTTTCGGAACACCTTTTTATTGGCTTTTGTCTTACTTATGTGGTCAGAACAGCAAAAAAAAAGTGTTCCGTAGATGCCTTTTGGGGTAGCTTTTAGAAGCAAAATGTTGCCGGGTTGTTGTGTTTTTTGTGTTGGCTTTTGGCCTTTTCTGCCAGTTTGTACTAAAACAATATTAATAACTACTTAGACCAAACACTTTTATATACAACCAATAATGTAGTTAGCCGTTCAAACAAGCCAATACTATATCTAACAACCAAACACTCCCAAAAATTTTACATTGCGTGAGTTGATTGCTCATTTTCAATCATATTTAACTAACAATTGAGTGAAATGTTTTTTTTCATCTTAGTCTCGTAATGATTTATTTATGTCTATTGTCCACCTTTTTTTCATCTTAGCAGATTAAAACGTGAAACATGATAATTTTGCTTTAGTCTTTCCTAACCACTTGGCTCACCCTTGTGTTGTTGTCTTCTTTATTGTTGCTTATTTGTCTATCCAAATAAGTAATACACATATTTGATAACAAAGACTCCTTATAGTCCTATTTGGTGTTCTTTTTATCGGATTGTTGGGTTCCGTTCGTCAATGCTTGTAGCTCCATGGTGATGTTATAGCATTTGTGATACAGTGGAAAATCGGCGCAAATTATAGTGGATGACAATCGTTTTTAATTTATAATATTTCAAGTATAATTGGGTACCCTTTTGCTTTTAGGAAAGATAAGTGAGAAAGAAAAGTGGGTGGTTGGGAAATAAAAGATTCTAAAATGGGCCATGTGCAACTCATAAGATTGAAAAGTGAAGTAATTATTTGGTTGCTGGAGGATAAGAAAATGTTACAAAAGTAGAAACGATTCGAAGTAGGAAGAATTTTTGGGAACAAACTAAAAAGAAAAACAAGGAGAACAAAAAGGAACACAAGATGTATATATCTATTAAGAAAATCACAGAATAAGTATATTATGGCCCCTTGGAGTATTTTTTGAGTTTTTAGTGGATTGGGACCTTTTATCCGGATAGGAAGCTTAGAACTTATTATATGTTTGACACTCCAAAAAGCTAATTTTAGTGTTGGTAACTACACGATTGGGGAGAGTAACCTAATTTTGGAAAAGCTCAATAGTAGTATTTTCAAGAGAGGATTGGAAATCAACCTATTTAATCCATTAGTCAAAGAAGTTAATACAATATATTATACAATATACAATCAAGTAGTCAAATCAATTTATACAATCATCTATCCTCCGCTAAGGACCAAACAAGGCCTATATAATCTTCTTAGAAGGTTCTTAATATTATCCGATTATCAAACTATCAACACTAGTTAGTGTTCTAATCGAGGGCTAGCAAAAGAAGAACAATTCATATAATTGAGGAACCCTCTCCATTCTTTTTCTTTTTGTTGGCAGGAGTTACTTTCACCGCAAAAACTAAGGTGGAGGAGAAAGTGCCTTCATGGGGTTTATGTAATCAAAAAGTAATTTAGAGTGTGCGATATGTATGTAAGAAACCGTAGAGAGAGAAATTTATGTCGGGCAGGAAGGGTAGGGTGTGAAAATGTATTTGCCAAAAATTAATCAATGAAAAGTTTACCAAAAATGGAACGAACAAATGGGGAAAGTAATAATCTGAATTGGGGGTGTAATTCTTCATGCTTATAATGTTATATTCCTTTTCTTGTTTTGAATTCTTCATTCTATCACAATAAAAATTCATTATTGTTGATCTGGATTTACGCAAGTTATAATATGAAAACTTGGTTGAACACCTATTTTGAGAAAATAAGTTGTTCCCGTAAAAAAAAAAGGAAATAAGTTGTTATGTGGTTATCAAATGTAATTTTATTAGAAAGTAGATGTGATAGTAGGAGAGAGATATTTTTATTGAACTTTTGTAATGTTATTGAAAGAGATACATATTCCATTTTCCATTGGAGCCCAAGCCTCTATTCTTTGGTTTTGGAATATGATGGAACAAAGTAAAATGGCTTCCTAAACTAGTTGCCCTTGTTATACTATAAAGTCGCAAGTGGTTGATGCATTTTCGGCGTAATTTTCATTATTGGGTCATCCGGTAGCAATTTCTTTGTGTTATTCAACAAAAGGGTAAGGTTGCGTACATCCGATCTCCCTTACCTCCTTACCTTGCCTTATGGCGGGTGTGGTAATGTTGTTGTTGGTTATTGAAAGCGATAAGGATTGTATTATAAAAGGAAAGTGTTAGGACTTATTAATTAAAGGATTGTATTTTAATGTACACGCGTGCTTTCTCCAACCATATAAAGTTATCATTTTTTTTATTATGTGGCAAAAGTTATACCGAATTTATGTAATAATAATATCGTTAGGTTTTTTATTCAAAACACACTTGTTTTTGTAAATCGGAACTCTATATATTTGTATATTCATCACATAAAATTTGTAAGATGTGGGCTTAGGTGTTGCCCTTTATATTCCCAAAATCATTGTCTCACCCCTTCCCCCTTCAGTTACAATTTGCAAATTGAGGCAAGTGAATTATATGCCATTGTGAACTATTTTTGGCCCATTTAAAGCGAATTGCCTCATCTATTGGGCCAAAGGAAGGAATAGGAGGGATATAGATTTAGGAGGACAAAGTGAAATTAGGTAGCACTGGAATAATGGATGAAAAGTGGGTAGAATAGCTAATTTTTGTGAGTTGGCAAATTTCTAAGAGATTATGGGAGGAGTATAATCTCTTTTATCATATTTGTTCCTCTAGATTATATGAGACTTATTTTGTTGTTTCTAATGAAGGAGAATCAAACAAGAGTAGTTAACATTATTAGCAATAGTTTCCATTTTTCAAAAATTACTAAAACTGGCCAACACTTATGTAATCCATCCCGAGATAAGAATTTAGCAATGGAACTCTCCTAATCTAGGAATGGAGATCTTATTCTGTCATTATGTTGAGCAGCATAACTCTTATTTCCACCACTAAGTTTAGCAACAGAATTCTTACATTTAGAAACGGTTCTCTTACATGTTCTTTGATTTCATTTTTAAGATTTCACATTTTATTTATGCTTTAGTCTTGTAATCTTGTTTAAATTAGGTTCTTGTGCATAATTTAAATTTTTAGGTAAGTTTATTTCTAAGGTTTTGATGTGTTCATTTTTAAACTTAATAATCCCATTTTTTAGGCTTTTAGCAATGTATAGTTCTTGATTCTTTGCTAGGCTCTCTAATCCGTTTAGGCTCTTTGATTTCAATCTTAGGTTATCTAATTTCATTGTAGAATTTGGTTTCATTTTAATATATCGCTTCATTTTATGGTGTACACGGACACCAAGTTTAGTTATACGCGCTGCCTCAAGATTCAGTTGTGGAATTCTTATTTCCGCTTCTAACAATTTGTTTGGTTGGAGCTTATTTCCCTTGGAAATACAAATTCCAAGGAAATGGCAAAATGGGTTTGTGTTTGGTTGGAGGAAATTGAAGAAAGCATGGGGATTAGAAATTCCAAGGAAATGCAAATTCCCACAAGACATGGGAAATGACTCACCAACCCCCCTTGGTGAATTGAATTTCCTAGGAAATGCAATTTCCTATATTGTCAACCAAACAATTTAGCCCAATTCTTAGGAAATTGAGAAAGGAAAAAACTTCCCATGAAATATGAATTCCCATGGGAAGTTATTTCCCATGTGAACCAAACAAGCTCTAAGTTTAGCATACTACACGGTGCACCTCATGAATCTATGTTTAAATTTATTGGATTTCACCTGTAGATCAAACCATTTTAAGTAAGATGAGGACAAGGGATTAAATCACCCTTCTAGGCAACACATTACCAAATCTCCTTTGACTATGGTTGAAGGATATTAACACCCTTGACGAGCACCGTATTTGTTCGGGCACATCTTTGTTTCTCTCCTGCAATTTTACCATTAATCTTTTCCTATTTCTGAAGACTTCGCATGAGATTTGTTCATCTTCTCCTTTATTTTTCTCGTTTGTCCTTGGTTGTTGGTTTTTGATATTTATGCATGTCCAAGCATTGGGATTTAAATTAATAATAATTGTTTTATAGATTGTTCGTAGAAGGATTCTTAAAGAAGGCAAAAGAGTTGATGGACGACACCTTGATGAAGTAAGGCCCGTGTACAGTGAAGCAGGCAACCTTCCGGCTTTGCATGGGTCGTCGCTCTTCTCACGTGGAGATACTCAGGTTTTTGAATTAATTTATCATCAAAATGAAGACAATTGGATGGAGCGCTCTGTAGGTTTAATCATGTCACTTGCTGTCTAAGACAGGTACTTTGTACTGTCACCCTTGGAGCACCTGGAGATGCACAACGTTTGGAGTCTGTAGTGGGCCCTTCAAGTAAAAGATTCATGCTTCATTATAGTTTCCCTCCATTTTCAATCAATGAAGTAGGGAAAAGAACTGGCCTCAATAGACGAGAAGTTGGACATGGTAAGTTAATAAGTCTACTGCTTGATTGTGCTTATCCATTGTGCTCAATTTCGTTGAAGCTCATTACTAGAGGTTGACTCTTGTTTCCTATCCAAGAGAATGTAATTTGCAAATGTGAGCAGGCAATACCACATAAGTTGGCATGTAACAAGATGTAAATTAGAAACCAAGAGATCAAATGACTTGAAAGCAGACAACAATCCATGTAGGAGACCTGCAAACTGGATGCGGAGAGAGTACAGTAGAAATCAAGTGCATTTTGGTTTGTAACGCTAGAGAGCTGAAGTCTAGCGTAAAGGTATCAGAAATCACATTAGGTGTTGGTGAAATAATAAGGAATTGGGTGGTAATTGAGATATGAAGAAAGAAATCCACCAGATGGAGAGCTCTGTGTGTGCATAGGTTGGGGATCTTGTAGGATATAAAATGTGTCTGATCAGCTGTGGAGATAGCCATGACTGTGATATCATATGTAAATAAGACTTAGGAAGTGTGTGGTAGGTGAGGGAAAATAAGGGAAAAGGGAAAATGACAATGAATTAGGTTATAAAAGACATAAGAAGAAGAACAGACTACAATGACAACACCAATAACAAAGTCGTATTCTTGAAATGATTTTGGGTTTCCTAACAAGGATCGTCATACGAAATCGTCTTGATGACGAGTGAAACGTAAAAGGTAACGAATAATTCGAATAGAGTAAACATAAGAAAATAAGAAAGGGAAAGTGAGGGAAGTAAGAAGAGCAAAAGCCTAAGAAATTAGAATTTGAAGAAGGTGTAAGGTAAAAACCAATATATCAATGACTTCAAATAAAATTTCAGAAATTCTTAGAGAAGAGGGCTAAAAGGATGTAAAAGAGGGAAATAAATATGAAGAACAAATAAATTTTTTGAGAAAATATAAAGAAAGAGAATATATAAAAAGGCTGAAGGGGGAAAAGAGGAAAGTTTGCTAAACACTAAGTAAAATAGAAAAAATTAGAAGGAAGAATAAAGTCAAGCCATTTCATCAACATAGATTCTATCCCTCCATTCCCACTCAAGCCAACGCTATATAGTTTAAAGTTTTATAATGAGTTACTTTGTAGTTCTATTTCCATTTAATGTTTTTCTAACCTTATATTCATCAGAATGCCTAGTGTAAATTACAATAGTTTTGAGCCTTTTCGTGAATGTTAACATTTGCAATCAACAACTAAGTATTTTGGGGGACTTTTTTTTATTGTTATATTGGTTGAATTTTACTGTGTCTCAAAACAAAAATGGTGATATTGTTCCTCCATTGATCAAGAATTTCGATTCACTAAGGGACTTCGAGCCAGAAAAAAAAAAAAATGTTTACTGATGGGACGAGACGAAAAAGATCTCGGCTATGTCATATAAAAAAGTTTTGATCTCTATTGAAACGTCTTTTGTATCCGTAATAGTGCGTAAAGAAGTCCCGGCTCCAAGTTGTTCAAGACAAGAATAGTAGAATAGTGGCGTTGAGTTTCTCGACCCTTTGCCTTAGGATTAGTCATGAAAACGGGATTCTTACTGTAATAAACAATCTGAATGGCAACCATAGTATCTAATATTCGGAATTGCTAACCATCAATATGTGTGAACTTTTATGGGATACGA
Organism: Patellifolia procumbens; assembly: GCA_947645195.1. Taxonomy (NCBI): domain Eukaryota; kingdom Viridiplantae; phylum Streptophyta; class Magnoliopsida; order Caryophyllales; family Amaranthaceae; genus Patellifolia; species Patellifolia procumbens. Next base: position 21,539 of record CANSGD010001269.1, on the reverse strand, counting down.
AGGCCTAGTATGTGTGTGTGTGTATATATATAATGGAACCATGCACGCGACATAAAAAACCTTTATATGGTTTACTCGACTTGGAATTTGGATAGATGATCGTACAGAAAAGTTTATAAGGGAAAGAAACTGCCAATATCTAAAGCTAAGAGAAAGCGTGATTGGCCAACAAGGTTATGCCAGCACTTTCTTTTGCTGATACTGGATGACACCAAGGATTGACTTTGAGTCCCTGTTTATCATGGAATTGCATGAACATAATCTCAAGATATGAGGTTACTGACAAAGTCATATGCTATTCGTGGATGACATTGTTTGTTAGGTTTAGTGCATTGAGATATATATATGGAGTACAATGACAGAGGAGGCATACCTGAGATTAGGTAATTAGCATTACGACATACTTTTCTGAAGATTAAAGAACGGTAATATGTCGTAGGATTCAAGACAAAAGAAATTAATGAGGACATTGTACTAGTACATCATACAAACATAAGGAGTGCTTAAGCTTATGTAATAGTTCTAATATTCTAGTGGCATAGTTGGAATTAACATTTCTATTAGGAGAGAAAATGGAAAATGCCAACATTTTCATCTCAATTTGTATTCGTCTTGCAATGCAACAGGGAACAATTGCACAGAAACATAGAAGCTAACAGTATGTAAGTTTATGTAAGAAGTCGCAATATGAATTGATGCAGGTGGGTTTGTCGTCCTTTGTAGTTCACAATAAAAGAGCAAGAAAGAGACAGGGTCACTTTAGTTCATGGTAAAGTAATAAAGACGTGAAACTTCAGACTTTGATGTTTTCAGGCACATTCAGATCCAAATGCTGCGGTAAATGTTAAATATAAGACAGGAGTTGAGAATCTGACTGAAAGCAAGTTTTCTATTGTTGTCCCTTGTGCCAATTTATCTCTTTATGGCAATATCTGCCTCTTTTGTCCTTCATTGACCAAAACAACCCGTTAACATTTGGGAACCTCAGATTGGCAAGCCAAAAACCTAAATTCTTTGTAGGATCGGATCTGTTTAAAGCTTGCATATTGCAAGCATAAATGCATATGAAATTATAGCTAATCTTTGATATTGGATTTGAGTGGACGCTTATTCTCATTGATGAGAAGGTGAAGAATTGTGATTTTGTGATGGATATTATATATGTAGTTTAGTCTTGAACTTTTTTGCTGCGTCTTGTTATAACGTTTTGTTATGCAAGTGGTGAGCAGGGGTCACAATCATGACATTAAGTCTTGTACTCTGTTTATGTAGCATGGAGTTGTTGATATAGGGGCAGTGCCATTGTTGGTTTTTGACTGCCTGTATCTTATTTACAGGCCGTTAAGTGCTATTTTCTGGTACAATTGACGATGTACAATGCAGTTTTGAGCCGCAATCTACTGTATGTGCCATTGTAGGTACACTTGCTGAGAAATCTCTTCTTGCTGTATTGCCTCCAGAAGATGACTTCCCATATACAGTGCGTGTGAATTCAGAGGTCATGGCTTCTGATGGCTCCACCTCAATGGCTAGTGTTTGTGGAGGTGATTCTCAGTTTTTTTTTGTATTGCGTTTTTTGCCATCTAAATTTGCATACTCACTGCTTAAGTGCTTATTTTGTTTTCATTTATTTTTCCCTATCAAGTTCACCATAGACCTTTAGTAGGAAACCATTGTACAAATGAGCTTGAAAATCTCAATTTTATCCTTAGGCCTTGTTCTGTTGGACTGGATTAATTGAAAACATTTCAGTTCAGCTCCATTAATTTCAGTTCAATTCAGTTTAGCTACTTTTGTCTCACAATTTCTGTTCTGTCCAGTCCGTTTCAGTTTAGTAAAAAAGAAAAAAGCCTTAATATTGCAGCGACTAGTGTCTGATCCTCCTGTGGCTGTATTGGTAGATTTAAATTATATAAGGAGAATTGTTGCTAATGTATATTTAATTCTGCTTTCTGTGTTCCGCCTCTGCTTACTTCTTTATTTTGCGTTAGGTAGTATGGCACTGATGGATGCTGGAATTCCTGTAAGAGAACATGTAGCGGGTGTTTCTGTCGGCCTTGTCACTGAGGTTGATCCAATTACTTCCGAGATAACGGATTACCGTATACTGACTGATATTTTGGTGAGGCTCTCGCAGTCAATTGCTTGTCTGAATAATTTCTAATAATTGTTGGCTTTATATAAGTTATGGATGTAACGAGTTGGTAAGATGCTCATATCTGCTGTCAGGAATTGTAACTTTCTATACCTCGTCGTCTGGTGTCAATAAAAACTGTAATGGCCAATGGTTAAGTTTTGTATTTATGTGGATTTGTGGAGGAACTGGTCAATATCTTGTTGCATTACAGATAGTTCGTAAATGCAATTTGGTGAATAAGGTATCCTTAAGGTGGGGAATGGGGACGTGACTTAACATCAGTTAGGTGTATCCATGTAGTACTGCAAAAAGGTGCCAAATGAAGTACACTATCTCATCCTAATTCATACTTCTATTCTTATATTTCTACCCTTTTCTTTTTAGCTACCGTCCTAGTAGAGTCAAACAAGCTGATCTCAACTGAGATCTTCTCCTTTTATTCTTCCAGAATCTCACAAATCGGAGACCTGCAGATGTGCTATGATGAAGGGTGAGCCAGCCCACTGATTTTCCAAAGATCCCAATGTCCAAAGATATGCAATACGCTTACTGTGGTAAAGAAACGAGTTAGAACGCCTAAGGCACAAAACTACATTAGGTAGAATGGTAGATACCATATACAGCTGTCGGTTACATAGGTACATGTCCACACACATTACATGTTTTGAGATCTTAGATTTCCAACTGTCAGCAACCTAGGGAAAGGATGATGGAGGTAGAGAATCTTGTAAATGATTATGGTTAGATTTACAAGTAAAAAGGCGGAAGACCCCCCCCCCCACCCAACTCAACCCAACTCAATATTATTGCCAACTGCAATCTGAAACATGTGAATTTGTATGTGCCAGTGGTAAATTGTTGTACAAAATTGACAGACTCGGTAGTGAATTGCATACTGACATGCATGTGACATTGATTCCATGTAGCTAGGGATTTTCACTTTCATCTAATCCCCCTCTTGAGGAAATCTTTTGGAGTGGATATTCTAAGAAAGAATATCATCCTGTTTGCTACCACGCTTGCAAACTGCAATCTGAAACACGTGAATTGGCATGTGCAAGTGGTATATTGTTGGACAAAATTGACAAATTCGGTAGTGAATTGCATACTGATACGCATACACGTACGGACAATTGCGTGACCCTGATTCCATGTAGCTAGAATCTGCAGATGAGCGTATCGTGTAAGCTGATAATTTATTTTATAAAGAAAGATGTCGTGCCTCGGGATCTTCGCAAGATTTGTACTTAATTAGCAATCTCAACGTTTTAATTGAGAAGCATAGGAGAAATCTGGGATATGATTTTCCACGTATTAGAATAGGAAATATCGATCCTCATAAGTCGATCCGAGTACCAGTCTACCAAATAATCCCTGGTAGCTTTGTTGAGTCATGGTATTAGCCAAGCTTAAGCATCATCCGAGTTTTGAGCCTTGGACTGAGTTTCAATGTAGTTGAGCTTGCATAGTTCATAAGCAGATTAAGAGTCATTACTGTGCTTCCATAAAAGTACTCCGGATCCCCCTAGAAGGATTATAAGGTATATCCGTATATGGATATGACTCTTAAGAAAATTAGTGAACTAGACCTGCTTATGAGCCTTGGTGGCTGCTAAGCAATTCAAACTTGGCTCAAACTTTTCATGACTCGAGCACAGCCTAGTGCAACTCAAGAAGCTCATGAACATGCTTAAAAGATTTTTTTACATACTCTAGAATTTTACTTGATATTAACAGTGTGAGAAGTTTAAAAGACGTATCAGAAACATAATTGAAAAGCTAAGTTTAGTTTTAAGGTAAGATAAACATAAAAAATTAAGCTAAAAAAATCTGGAGACTTGTTCAAACTCGAATTTGAGAGCAAGTGTTATGAGCCAATTTGAGCAACGTTGCTTGGCTTCAGTTCGGTCCATTTACAAATTGCTCCTTTTGAATTATGTGAAATCAACAAGGTTGAGTGACTCACGGTTATTGTGTGACCCTGAAAAACCTTCATATTGCAATTCATGCCGATTCTTAGTTGAAATATATATGTTCAAATTTTGTCCGATTTTATATGTTGTGTTCTCAAATGCAATCAGTTAACAGTCCAATGTCTTTTATCCTTTTTTTTGGGTTTAAAAGCTAGGATATGTCGGTCGTTTAGTCCACATTTACTATGAAGTATAATGGAAAATTAGTGGACACACTTCTATTTATGTGTTCATGAAATATTGTGATTGTTTGAGTTTCCATCCGTAAGAGATATTGTCCGTCATCAGCCATCTGAAATTTGTTTTGTAATTTCCAATGGAACCAAAGGTACTCTATGCTTTGGTTTTGGAATATGATGGAACAAAGCAAAATGGCTTCCTAAACTAGATGCGCTTGTTATACTATGAAATCGCAAGTTGTCAATGCATTTTCGACGTGATTTTCATTTTGGGTCACCAAACAACCTCTTTATGTATTCAACACAAGGATAAAGTTGCGTAATCCTACCCCCTTATCCGCCTTATGAGAGGAGCCTTTGAGGCACAGGGGTAATGTTGATGTTGTTGTTGTTGTGTGTGTTGTTGGGACATGCTCTATATCTTCTAAGCTACTTCAATGTCTAAGTTTTCTTCTTAAGCAACCTTGTCAGTGAACAGTCTCAAGGCTCATAAATGTTTTTCACATGATCTTCAATGTTATATTTCTGAGATCAGTCATCTCATACTTTCAATAACCTAAAATGACAGGGTCTAGAAGATCATCTGGGAGATATGGACTTCAAAATAGCTGGGACACGAAACGGAATAACAGCGATTCAGTTAGACATAAAACCCGCAGGAATTCCATTGGATATAATTTGTGAAAGCTTGGAGCCTGCTTTTAGAGGCCGCCTCCAAATCCTTGATCATATGGAGCGCGCTATAAATGCACCTCGCACTGAAGATGGTAGAAATTCCCCTCGATTAGGTATATATTGGGGACATCGGACACTTTGGTCTTACATCGTCATGATATGCCTTTGTTTACTAACTTACATCTTTGCTGCAGCTACACTGAAGTACAGCAATGACTCTATTCGCCGTTTGGTTGGACCTCTGGGTGCCTTGAAAAGAAAGATTGAAAGAGAAACAGGTTTAATTAACATCTAATGTAATAGTAGTGGAGTTTTTTTATGGGTTGGACGTAAGTTGCCAAAAATTCATCATGTACGAGCATACTAAACATGTGAATTAATGGTGAACTACTATCAACTTTGGTCACCTTTGAGAGTATACTCATCCACTTTAATATATTGTGAACCAAATTGATATTTCATGGTTATTAAGATAATAATCTCATGATAATATATGAAAACCTTAGTCTACTCTTAACACTTTCTTCAGACTAATGGATTGGGTAGAAATTCCTTGTTTTCCTTAACAATCTGATATTATTAAAACATATTGCTTTGCGTTCCGTGAGGATAAGTGATCCCATCTTGCATTTGTCACCCTGATTGCTGCAAACAGAAAGAAAAAAAAATCAGTAGAACTTCTGTAAGCAAGAAAAAGCTTATGAAGTAATTAAAATCGAATAATACTTCTAGATTATCTTACCAAGTTTCCCCTAAAAGCTTCCTGTAGTTAATGCATCTAATATTTGATGAACACAATTAAATTATTAATTACAAAAAATTAATTAGAAAGTTTCCTTTATTTTTGGGCTCTCCAGCACATTAATTTCCCCCTAACTCCTTCATTGAAAAATCATCCCTGGCTTTTCTTTTTTGAATTTAATCCCTCCATTTTGGTTAACAATACATTAGCTTGCTTTGTTGGTAGTTATTAATATCTGTATAGTTCATAACCCAAAGGTGCAGGGAAGTTGGTGAAATAGTAATACTTGTCTTCTCTAGCTAAGATTTAGCTGAAGTTATGTACATGTTGTTCTTTGTAGATTTTAAACTGAAGAAAGGCTTTTGAGCAAACATCACTAAGTTGGTGTCATCATTGTGAACAAGATAATTATATTTAGCAACATGTAGATTATAAAATTTGCTTTCTATGTCTTACTGAATATACCTTGGTAACAAAAGGCTGCTCTAGTCTTCCCCTATCTCTAGCATGCACTGGGCAAATTATCAGATAAATGCTTGTACGGTTAATTGTTGCCTCCGTCTTTTGCTTGTTTTTTGGGACTGGAATTGGTCTACAGCCTGCAATATCTTCAATGAGTGTAAATAGCTGTTGTTTCGAATTTTGTATCAGGGGCACGAATCTCTGTTGGTGATGGCACACTTACTATACTTGCTAAAAACCAATCTATAATGGACAAAGTACAGGATAAGGTATTTCTTTTCAGACTGTTCAGTTGATAGCTGTATTCATTTCAAACCATGCTTGTTCATAATGATCCCTTTGTGTAATACTAAATCTGTTTCGTCAGATTGACTTCATTATAGGTCGTGAGATAGAAGTCGGAAAGATTTACAAAGGTATTGTGACATCAATTAAAGAATATGGTGCTTTTGTGGAGTTCAATGGCGGACAGCAAGGTCTTCTACACATGTCTGAGCTGTCTCATGAACCTGTGAGTAAAATTCTTATTTATATTGATGTCTCCCTCGACTCAATGTTGTGAGATATATAGACGTTTGGCTGCTTTGATGAATTAATCATCTGCTAGGAACTCAGTTTGATCCTAGCTAATAATAGACAACTTTTGAGGAGGAAAGTAAAATTAGAGAGGAACAATCTTAGGTTGTATGAAGCAAATAAGTGGAATTCTCAGTACAGCTCCGACATTCGAGCGGTGGGTTATCTCTAGGGAGGGCCTGAAGTAAATGATTATGACTTTTTGGATCGTTTTTAAATTGCAAATGAAGTGATCCTTATTAGATTGTTTACCAGAAGATTATTTAGTTTAGTTTTTGGAGCATATTCTTTAGTTGGATTAGGTAAATTAGAACTGACTTGAATGCATATATTTCTTGTTTTATCTATTCCTCTCTTCAGGTCTCTCGCGTTTCAGATGTAGTGTCCATTGGACAGCAGCTTTCTTTGATGTGTATAGCGCAGGATGTTCGTGGTAATATCAAACTATCCCTTAGACAAGCCAAAGAGAGATGTTTTACAAGTGAAGGATATGCCGCTCCAGAAAGAAGTGCATCCCAAATATGGGTATCAGCTGGAGAGAAGTGTAATGGTCATGGAAGGCATAATGGAACCGAAGAGACGGTTGTAACTAAATATGAAGCTGCTGAAGTCAAATCCTCTGCTGCTTCAGACACATCTTTTTTGATTAGAAGTGCTGCAGAGTGTGATGAAGTAGAGAAATTAGCTACTCTTAGTAAAAGTAAGACTCTCAGCACTTGTGATTCGTCTGATCCAGCTTCTCTAAATCAAAGTGCCGCTGACTGTGGTGAAGGAAAGTGTGTCAGTCTGGATCAAGACTCTACTTGTGCCCGGCAACCTTTTCGCGTTGCCGATTCCATTCAGAAAGATAAGAAGACTGAAGCAGGGTCTGGTCTCAGTGCAAAAGACCTGAAACTTGGCACGGTGCTTACAGCAAAAGTCTTCCAAATTCGTGCACGGGGGTTAGTCCTTGATTTGGGAGGCGGACTCAAAGGAATGTACCGTTTCGAGGTAGGTCTCTTTTAAGATTTGAGTATTATCTACGTCATATTGGAATAAAATCATGCTTTTATGGGTTTCTTCTCTATCATCAATAATCCTTTTGATTTATCTTCCTGGATTTTTCGCGAAGTCGGTCTGTGATGTATGCATTGATGCTCAAAATCGCCTGACCACTACACATCTGTCTGCTACACTTTCTTCGCATTTAGTACGAGTTATTTTAATCCTTGAGAAATATTATCTGGTTACCAGTTTCATTCCTATGTGGCTACTATGATCTCTTAGTTGCTTCCACTTCCCTTCATGTAATACAAAATTCGTTGCAAATTTCTGGACCAACTTTTGCCCCCTATTTTAGAAGGCATCCCTTCAATCCAAGATGAAGGGTTTGTCATTTCACAAAATGAATGGCGAAAATCTTTTTGCTGTAGAAGAGGCCTTGCTAACCTTTCTCCTCGTGTCTTGAGGCAGACTTTGGTTGACGCTTAGGACATGCTTGGATTAAGGGTGATGCATTAAGGCGGTAATGGCGACGAAATGAAGAAAATGAGGAAATTTACCCTCATTTTGGGGGTAGCCAATGCATTACCCTAGCCCTCAACTCTTTACACAATCAGTACCTTATCGCATCTAGAACCATTTCCAACCTTCTTTCTTATCAAAATTCATTACTAACAATCCAAGCATATGCTTTAAGAGGTGTTGTAGAAAAGCAAAATACTTTGGAGGTGCATGCTCCTTGCTCTGATCTATATGATTATACAAAATGAGTTTTCTAGAATACTTTTTTGAACTCGCTGTTGTCTTCAAATGGAATGGTCTTATGTTGGTCAGTCTTAGTTTCAACCCCAATGTTAAAGACTCGACTTTCGACAGCGTAAATGTTCATAAAAAAAAGTTGATTTTGACTCTTAAAAACTTAGTTGCGCTAATATCCCAATTTGAGTAAGATAGAAATAAGCTACTCATCTGCTATTATTTTTCTGTAAGAAAAAAGGTGGGCTTTGCAAAGTGCCCCTACCTTCTGGTTTCATTAAGAGCTCTTTTTCTTTTTTTTTTTCAAAGTAAGTTTTTTTTTTATTGTATAAAAAACACACTCCCTTCGTCCCTAAAAGGATTTTCTGTTTGTCCATTTTTGTTTGTTCCAATAACTTTTCTTTTTCCTTATTTGGATATGGTCCACTAATTATAATATTGTTTTCCTTATAGAAAGCACTTGACCCCACACTATCTCTCCCTAATAAACAATTCTAAAAAATACCCACTACCTTACTTTTCAACCAAAAAATGAAAATTTAGGCCCATACCAATCTTCCTCCTTAAACTATGTACCCAAAAGATATAGGAAATCCTTTGGGAAATGTAATCATTTATTTAACAACCGGACCTCTTCTATCAAATAATTAATACTACAATTGTCGTTTCTCGAAGTCCAAATTCAAATATTGGGCTAGTTTACAACGTTCTTCTGAAGTCCTTAATTTTAAGATTTTAGTATCCGACACTTAATCAAGTACCCTTAGTACCCGTGTCGGATACTCTGGTATTCGAGCCTGAACATCATAGCGTAGAAGTAAGAAAAGAGGTTGGTTGACTAAATTGCAGGATTTATGACCTCTTCTTGTCTACTGTGCGAGTGAAGATATCTAGTAATTATAACACCAACTTTCCAGGATATAAGTCATATAACTAAATGATACAAGTCTTCCGAGTTTATATTTACACCCGTTCTTAGATTGCATTGATAAGGATAGGATCTTTATGTTGGCGACACTTTTATAAAATCACGAATCTTAGAAGAAAGATCTGTTCTTCAACAAAGCCTGGCCAATTTATTTGCCTAGAAGTTTGTTTTTATGAACTGAAACCATAAGCTCGCAATATTTGATATACTCTTATCTTATTTAGATGTTACATATGTGATTGTGATCATATATTTGGACATGAAAATAACACACTTAAATGACCTAAACAAATAAATAATAGCATTCCCGAACTCTCCTACTGATGCTATCATCTTAGGGAAGTAACAACGCTTGCTGGCCGAAGAATAATAAAACCATGCAGCTAATCTAAGATGCCTGTGAAAGTAACTGTAAAAGCCTTGATATATAATAGCATATAAGGTGTTTCACGATCATGTATGATTGATAGACGAGAACCTGAAAAAGGTCTTGTTAAAATGTTATTATGGTTGGAAATAGTCCATAGTTCAACATTTTGAAAAATTTCAATCTAGAGATACTACGACCAGCCCTCTGTTTTTATTTACTTGCTACAGAGAGAAAGGGCACGACAATTAGACAAGGTAGAGAGACAAAGAAGGGGATTACAATAAAGATGAAAACATCTTTCCTAAAAAGCATGGTCCCCACCAAATACTTTATCATCAAATATATAGTTGTTCTTTTTAGTGCGAAAATGTATCCAAAAATAGTACTTCCTCCGTTTTTTATTAGTTGACCTGTTTCTTTTATCACGTTTGCCAACGCGTGATTTCAATCACTTTTATCTTGGAAAATTGATGAGTAAAAATTATAAAAATATGATATTTTGAAAATATATAATGAGACGAATCTAACAAGACCCCACATGACTATATTTTCTCTTATGTATAAATCACAAAAGATAGTCAAAGTAGATTATGTGAATAGTGTCAAAAGTCAAAACGGAGGAAGTATGTAGCAAGTAATGACATTTCCATTTTAGGGAAGTGTAGCAAGTATTTAGAAACCGATAACGTATTTGGCCATTTGCTTCGTGATTGAGATCAGACTTGTGCTTCAAACTTTTGCTTTTGCTTGCAGATGAATGACGACAGGGACATGAAGGTAGGTGACGAGTTGAAAGTACACTGTTGTAGTTTTACTAGCAAAGGGGTTCCAGTGATGTCACGGGTGAAAGATGAGTAGCATTATATCTGATTCTTTATGAAATTATTTAAGATTATATTGTTACGTATTTTACGTACAAAGGGCAGCTTGAAGAAGCTTGGTATCGCATGTGTCTCTCACGTGGTGAAGCTCGTATCGTGTGCTTCCCTTTGATGTAAACTTAATACGGACGATCTTCTATTTATTCCCTCGAATTGCAAACTGAGTAATACCTTATTAGTGTTGTGGGGATTGGGCTCTTTCATGCGCTCAACAGATGAACTTCCTGTGGGACACAACGGAAGGGGTTTGATGTCGTTCTTTTTAAGCTTTGGTTGCTAGATTTTGCCCAAGTCACTTCAGAGTATAATGGTGTTTGGACCTTACTTAAATATAAATAGACTGAATGGCGAAAGGAGTAGTTTCAAGACAATGGTCTGTAAAACGAAAGTGCACTGTACTTCAGTTGCAAGATTATCTCATCATTCATGGTGAACTCGTGCTCCAATTATTGTGCTTCGTCGGTGAAGTGGTCAATATTTTTGCTCCAAGAACTACAATGCAATAACTATAAGGTCGGTCTTTATAGTCTTGAAACTTTTTGTGAATGTAGATTTGTGTGGAATGGTTTGATTTCCATTCTGGAATTCGTAATCCACTATTCAGTTTCATATTATATGGTTGGCAAATATAAGGGCTGAGTAGGTCTGAGCAAACTTATCAGAGGCATTATTTGGTTGTATATAGAAAGTTATACTTACAAGGAAGTTGCTTTTCCTGTGATATTGAAACTCCAAAGTATAAAAGTTGTCTTTGGTTGATTGTGGGAAGTAGTACTTCCTTCATTTTGTACTTCCTAGGGAGTGTAAATTTTCATGATTTTATTAATAAGTCATGTATTCTTGTGATCCACGATCAAACGACTGTCAAAAGTAAATAAAATGTACGTGTTATTAGAAGGAAGGAAATTTCGTTACAAAAGATCTAAGTTATAGATTTTGTAAAAAAAACGTCTTTTGTATATATTTGCTTTGTTCCATAATAATTGATACGCTTCCTTTATTTGTTCGTCTCATATTAGTTGATACACTTTTATAAAGACTTTTTTGTCAGAAACAACCTTTTATAATCACTTTTTTTGCGAAAAACAACCTTTTAATTTTTTTTGCAACTTACAACCTAAAACCTAAAATTTTTTTGCGAAATGAAACCTTTTTCTAATTTCCGTCATTGACCGTTAGTTTTAGACCGTTGACCGCTAGTTTCCACCCGACACCACCTCGACACCACCACTACCCCACCCGAGACCACCCCAAAACCACCCCCCCACGCGAAACCACCCCCAAAACCGACCTAGCCCACCCGAAACCACCCCCAAAATCGGCCCAGCCCACCCGAAACCACCCCCGAGCCCAACCCCCAAAACCACCCCAGAATCAGCCCCAACAGTCATAGCCATTCGGGTTAGGGTGGGTGGGGTGGTTTTGGGGGTGTTTTTGGGGTGTTTTTAGGTGGTGTCGTGGTGGTTTGGGGTGGAAACTAACGGTCAATGACGGAAATTACAAAAAAGATTTCATTTCGCAAACAAAAATTAGGTTTTAGGTTGTAAGTTGCAAAAAAAAAATTTAAAAGGTTGTTTTTTGCAAAAAAGTGATTATAAAAGGTTGTTTCTGACAAAAAACTCTTTTATTTATGACATGTAAGTATAATAGAAATATTATCTTTAATATTATTGGGTCTTACATAATTAACTTAATAACCCGACCAACCTCCGACCCCACCAACAAGTACTTTATGTACTAAAACAGATACTAACAATCAACTACTCTCGTTAAAATAAGTTAGTCAAATAACACTATAAAAACTTTGTGCTAGTCAAACTGTATCATCTAATATGAGAGAGAGGGGTATATATATGTTTTTTTTTGCGGAAAAACACGTTATATGCTATTATATATCATGTTTTCTCATTTCGATATAAAGGGTCAACTTTTGGGTCATTGATTCTCTTTTGAATCTCCCCTTTTTGTGCATCTGAATTCGGTCTAAAATTTTGGGTTGATATTCGTGACTCCCATTCATAAAAAGAGAGGAAAAACTAGACCCAAAGATTAATTTTTGGTCTAAATATGATAACAAGGTGTGTAAATTGATAGTATGATATATAAGGTGTATTCTAATAAATAGTATTATAAAAGGTGGGTTTTCATGCAATTTAGTAACAAATAAGGGCTTTTCTTACAGAATTTCCTAAAAGGAATTTAGCAAAAGTTACAATTACATGTACGATGGTATTTTTGCAGTCACACTTTTGAAATGTTGTATGAAGATATGTACCTTCCATTCTATTTATTTGTAATTTTCATTTAATCTCATATTTATTTCAGTTAATCAAATAGTAAATGAACATATTTTAAAAAGAGTAAAATAGGGTCGAGATCAAAAATGGAAAACAAAAAAAAAGACAGAAAACATAAAGTTGAATTGCATTCAAGGAAATAATCTCTTCGGCAAAAAACAATAACTTATTTTAAGGGTACATTTGCCGTTACTGTTTTGAAAAAGTATAAACATGTGTAGCTTTCATCATACTTCCTTCGTTTCTTTTTAAATGACACAATTCTCATTTGTGGAATAGTGTCAATAAGTAACACCAACCTTAAATAGGAAGTTTTAAGTTACATAATTACTTTCATACCCTTGTTACAACTTGGTTTTTATCTAATTACTTCTTAATATCTATGACCTTGCCTAACCCCCACCTCAACCACCCCATTAGCCATCCTTTTCTCTTTGTCACCCCTATTCTCCCTCTCCACAGCCACCTCCGGTCCTCCATAGCAACCCCTGGAGTTACCTCCCAGCCGTCAAAATTTGCGCCCCCGCTCCTCCTTTCCCCTCTCGTCACAAAGGGAGAACCAAAAGGGAGGAAAGAAAAAAGAGAAGAAGAGGAAAGAGAGAACAGGAAGGGAACAAGGAAGAATAGATGGAAAGGAGATCAAAGAAGGAAGAGTAGATCGAAAATGAGATCAAAGAAGACTTCCTACCCCACACTCTCTTCTTTTCATTTCGCGATCTTTACACTTGATGGTGGATCTCGGATGTTTTGTTTGACATGTAAGGTATTTCGGGTTATTTTTTGAATTTAGGTTCTTTTTCGGGTGATTCTTTTAGGTGGTAAGGTGGTTTTCGAATTTATTGGCGTTGTGAGTGTAATTTTCGAGTTTGGTGTTGATGGTGATTTCCCGATGTTAGGGGATGGTTTTATGTGGTTTTCGAGTGGTTTATGGAGGTGGAAGGGAGATTTTTGAATTCATTGGTGCTGTTAAGGTGATTTTTCGGTGGTTAGGTAACGGTGGTGGTATAATATCCTGAGTTTTCGAAAATTATTAGTCTTAAGATTCAATATTGTTTCCACTTAAATGTATTTACCAACAATTCTATTTTATTTAATACTAAAAAAAATTTAAATATAGTTTCGAATCATTTAATAAATGGGTTTATGGTTTAATTGAAAAGTACTCTATTTGATTCATTTCATTATTCAATTTAATTTTATCTAAATATTTTAATTATCAATCATTGTTAAAGAAAGCTTAACTTAGTTTGTGGGTGTTCTTTATTATCTCTAAACTATAAAACTCCTATCATTAATTATGTATGTTAAGTTTTTTTGCATTTTTTATTTTCAATCCTAGCCATTTATTTCAAACTAATTTCTCTTGGGTGATAAATTAACAAGCATTCTTTTTATAATTGTTTCATTTGCACTCTCCTACTCTCTCTCCCTTTCTCGCTCTACATTACATATTTGGACTCATCGATCGTCCACCAACCCGCAGCGTGCTGACAATGTTGGAATAGTATAACTCACCCGACGATGCGGACTTTGTCCTGAATTGATGAGGCATTTGCCCCACAAGCCGAGCTTCAGGGTTAACCGCGTCCGAATTTGCCAATTCATAATTCAAACTAGCCGCGTCCAACTGGTTTTCCACATCAATGGGAGTGGATAACGCTCCAGCTCCCAGAGTGACGGCCGGTGGCGGAAGGACCACCGGGTCAGTAGGTTTTCTCCCTTTCTCGACGGAAGGGATAGGTGCCCTACGGATAGACAAACTTGCCTGTCCAACCCTCTTTGCCGGAACAAAGGACTTTGCTTTTGATTTTTTGGGGGATGAAGCTGGTTCCCCTGAAGCTGCAGGCCGCTTCCTCGACGAAGTCGGCTTGGTAACAGTTGCCCTGGCCGTTGGCGAATTTTCTGCACAGTTGAACAAGTCACATTAATATATTCAAAATCGAAGATGGAACCAAGAAGGAAAATGACCAGAACAATTATTCGTCCAGAAAGGGCACCTATAGTCAGAGGAGGTTCCTTCAATGAAGGAAATCATCAGTAATAAAACGTTTTCCTTCAAGAAACCGTCTTCGGCCAAGAACGTGTCAAGGACAAACACAAACACAAACCAAAGGTTGTTCGGTGAAGGAAGTCGTCTAAACTCAGACGTTTTCCTTCACGAAACCACCTTCGGTCAAAAAGTTTTAAAGGACGAAGATCAAAAGTGGATCAAAGGTTGTCCGGCGAAGAAAATCGTCTAGCCTGACGTTTTCCGTCACGGACCCACCTTCGGTCAGGAAGGAGACAGAGGTTCAGGCAAACACCAACTCAAGGATTATCTACAAAGGAGTCCGTCTAAATTCAGACGTTTTCCTTCGCAAAGAGGCCTTGGTTTCATGATTGACGGAGATAATTTAGTAAAATGTCCGTCTACAAAAAAAAAGAAAAAAAAAGAAACTTACCAGAGTCTCCCCCTCTTTTCTGATGAGGAGCCTTTGAATGCTCCGTCCACAGGTCCTCGCCGAATTTACTCATGTCTACCTCTTCTTTCCAAGCGGCGGGGATCCTTCTTCTTGCCAGTTCTGCATAAAGAAATATTTGGTCAAGTACAAAATGGAAACACTTTAGGCAGTTGGGGCAAGACCAAGACAATACCTGGATCTTCTCCCTCCTTTAGTCCAGCGGCAATCAAAAATTGCTCATTGAAGTACATGTCTTTGAAGGGAATCCAACCACTTGGTCCCTTCAAAGCTATCTTCTTCGGCTTTGGGCGCCCGACTTCCCCATGCCCAGGGTTAATATACTCCATGGCAGTGAAATGAACTACCACGGCGTCATCATATTTGTTCTCTAACTCTAGTATTGGGGCACCCCGTCCAACATTGGTTACCGCCCGGTTGTAATGTTTATAAGGCTCGGCTGTCTCTGCGTCAGGAGCTTCGACGAACAAAAATTCCGATTTCCAGTTATGCATTTTTGTTGGTTTTCCAAAAACAGTCATATACCCGGCTCTATTACAGACACTGAACCAGGTTCCTTCCTTGGCCTTTTAAACTTGACAGACATAGTGTATATGGGTGAAGGCATTAAGGGACAGGACCAGGCCGTATAGCTCACAGGTTGCAATAAAGGTTAAAATATTGAGCCAGGCATTGGGGGCCAGTTGGTTATGTCATATACTATAGTGTCTAAGCACTTCATGGAAGAAGGGATGGAAAGGAAACCTAAGTCCGGCATCTAAGGCCAGTCTATACACAGCGAACTGGTTGGGTGCTGTATGGAAAATTGTGTCCTCCTTTTTAGGTAGGACGAATTGGAAGCCAACCATGGGCATTTCTTTATTCAGACGACTGGCATTCGACCCAAACTTCTCCAGCCACTCCATATCCACACATACATAGGCCGGGTCAGAAGAGGACCCGGACGTTTTCTAAGTTCAGCAGAGGTTGTGGAGGGATCTGACCCTTCTTCTTCGTCCTCATTTTCTTCTCCGTCTGGGACCCTTCCAGATGGTCCAGCTTCATCTTATTCCTCCGAAGCCTCAAAGTCACATTCGTCTAAAGGGTTAACCTCCAAAGGCTGGATCTCTTCCACTCTATCACTCTCCTGTCTTTCAGGGAACTCTCCCTGTTGACTCTTCCATTTTAGAACTGGATGAGGGGAGGATTATTGAATGTCTTAGACGCCTCGTTTGCTTGACGCGCGCCAGATTCCCCTGCAAAGGCAGAGACTGGGTCGTCAGAAACGAGTCGAATGTTCTTATCAAATTAAAGAAGTATCCGGCCGAGATGCGCCCAACTCTAGAAACGACGGAGGATGAAAAAGAATCCGCCCTAGGGTTAGCATGCTCCATGGGTTGGCCGGGGGTTATTGGAAGAGGTAAATGACACCATTTTATTTCAAAAAAAGAAAAAGAATCAAAGAATGAAAGAAGAAAAGTAAAAGGAGAAAGGGGAGATGCCTGACTAAAGATCTGGACGGACTCTTCACCTTCTCTACAAGTCACGCCGGTCTCAGCAATGGTCAAGGTCAAAATTCCCCAAAGTCAACCTCCTCTGACAAATAAAAGACGAAAATACTCCCTCACTCAGAGTTTCTCTCTCTAGAAAAACTTCTCTCTAGAAAAATTTGCAAAGTGAAAGTGAAAAAATGAAATGGGGGAGGGGTATTTATAGAGAGGTAAAAATCTCTCCTCTCCCTCAACAGTTACTTCACACGTGTCAACACCGCATGGTGCACACGTCACTTCACATTCTTGTGATTGGAGGAAAAGTCAGTTAAACTCCTAAACAGTGCAATGGATATCTACAGTTACTCTTTGTAAAAGGGCTTTAATCAGATAAGACCCAAATTATACCTCTTTTAGGGGCAAATGTTGTAACATATTTATCGAGGACACGTGGTCCAGGCAAAGGCTGCCACGTGGCCCAATGAATTGGTGACACGTGGCTCATCCCCCATATTGACACTTGGCAGCATATCAAAGGGTAGCTGATGATATCACCAACACTGAATAAAAGAGGCTCAATTATTCCCTAAAGGAGGGAATAATCTGCCCAAATCCCCATAAGAGGAAGAAAGTGATTGGATAAAGGGTTCAAGGCAATAAGACCATGACAAGTGTCATCCTCTCATTACCTAACCAATCACATCCCTCTATTTTAGGGTGCCCCTTTTCTATACATAGATACTATAAATAGCTCCTCATAATCAGGTAAAAGGGACACATAACTACTCTCTTAAACTTACTCTGTCAAAATTCATACTCAGATTTTATCTATAGTATACTGACTTAAGCATCGGAGAGGGAATCAAACCCAAACCTCCGGTTTGGTTTTCCCCTTTTTGCAGGTTTGGAAATGAAGCTACGTCTCTGCACAAGCCTCCCAATCTTATCAACCCTACATCTGTCCGTTTACAACAAGTTTTCGTAAAACACATATCACCCTCCTTTTTAATCTTATTTCATACATGATATTCTTATACGTTAAATTTTTCAATATAAAGTTCTAAACCAATAATCTTGAGTATAGAAGACAAATTATCTAACCATCAATCTATTACGTTTCTAATGCTTCTTTTCATCAAGATTAACGATGTTATATGAAAACTAATAAAAATCAAGAGTTAAGTTAATTTGAACCAAATGACTTATAATTTTCTTTTACTAATTTCTTTTGACACAAAATTACATTATTACACACACCCGCTCCTTATAGTTGTAATTACCAAGTAATATCATTTGAACATCATAGAAGTTGTATAGTTTTTGAAAATTTATGCTAATTTTTTTGCTTAGATAAATAAATCTTTCAAAAGTACATTATATAAAAGTTGTGATCCTATTTAGCAAAAAATTAAATTTAATCTCAAATTATGTAAAATAAATTTACATCTAAAACTTTAATATCAAATTACACATCATGACCCGGTTATCCAACAAGCCAAGAATTTATGCTAAATTTTATACTTAAATAATAAATTATTTTATAGTATATTATATAAAGTTATAATCTTGATTAAGTATCCAAATTTAATCTCATGCTATATAAAATATAATTACATCTAATACTTTAATATCAAATTAACCCAATTCGAGACATCGAATACATAAGTTTTAATTTTATAAAATTTAATATTTACATATGTCTAGACTAGTTTTTTCCCTGAAAACAAAGTGGAAGGAAATGGTAATCGTTCGAAAGAATCGAAACCCTCCTAAAATTGAAAATTCACTCCGTAAAACCCTCCTAAAAGCTCTACTACTGGGGCACCTTCAAATTTTCAAGTCTTCCTCAGTCCTACTGTGTTTCAACTGTGGAAAAACAACATGTCGCCTCCTCCATTAACAGCGTCAGAAATGTTGAAGAATCGATTTTTAAGCTTCTTAATATGGCAGTTTATTCAATCATCCGCCATTTTCATACTTACAAAAGCTCTTCTTCTCTCTCCTTTCACACCCAAACCCTTGTTCTTCCCCTCTCTATTGGGTTCACTCTTTTTCCTCCTTTCAATGCTCTTATTCTCCATTACAGTCCAAATGATCTCAACTCCTCAGTACCGACGCTGTGCTACTCCACTTGAGCTCGCTCTTGGTGTACTCCGATTAGTATTTGCAGGGTCATCTTCCCTTACTAACGAGTTTGTGAGTCGAGCAAGGGCTTCGTTAAGTATAGCCATGTTTGTTATTGTTTCTTCTGTTTCAGGGTTCTTAGCTGTGGTTTCGTTTGGTGGGTTTGTTTATGGTTTTGGCCTTTGGGGTGCTGTTTTTGGTTTGCTTTATGGCTTCTACTGTGTCTTCGCTCAGCGTTGGGTCTTCATTTTCCCTATTCTTCAGGTCCCTTTTCTTCTTCTTCTTCTTCTTTTATTCTTTTTGATTAACTTACTATACTGTGCTAGACGAGCAATACTTAGGGGTCGTTTGGTTCAAGTTATGGAATGGAAACAAATAGAAAATGTTACTTGTATAGTCGTATAGAGTGTTTAGTTCAAATCATAAGAGAGTGGTAACCGTTACCACCAAGTGATGGCTTTTGTTAATTGAGAGGGAGGTGAAGGTAACAAATTGGGGAATCCATTACAACCAAGTGATGGTAATGGATTTAGGAGGAGGTGAACCAAACAAAAAGTATGGGAATCCGTAATTGGTAATTGATTCCATTTCTTGTAGTTCAAAAATAGTGAATTGTGAACCAAACAACTCCTTAGATGGTTAGCATATAGTAGGAGGAGGCATTCTGTTGCAATATTGAATTCCCTGGTATGAATATGTGAAGACTCAGGAGAACAAGAGATAAGTCAATGAATAACTATGGACTTTCAACTTTTGAGTAAAACCACCTTATGATTCTGACTACTTTGCCTATAGCAAGGGAGAAGGGGGGAATGGGGGCATGATTGTTATTGTTTTGGTTTCGTAGATCAATTTTTCGAAAACCAAAAACAACCTGTTCGGTGTCACCGTCAGTTTCCAGTTTTTGGTTTTTATGATTTAGAAACATTTGATATAGTTTGTATTATAAACTTAAACTTGGTCAGACTGATAATCATCATCCTAATTTTGAAAACTGGCAACTAAAAACTAGAAACTATTATTTCTGTTTTGTTTTAGAAACAAATGGAAAAGAGAAAACAGTAAACGATAACGAACAAGCCATATAATGATATAAGTGCTTTTGTTGTCAGTTTTCAAAATAAGCATGATTAATATCTACTTCCTCCGTTTTTTATTAGTTGACCTGTTTCTTTTATCACGTTTGCCAACGCGTGATTTCAATCACTTTTATCTTGGAAAATTGATGAGTAAAATTATAAAAATATGATATTTTGAAAATATATAATGAGACGAATCTAACAAGACCCCACATGACTATATTTTCTCTTATGTATAAATCACAAAAGATAGTCAAAGTAGATTATGTGAATAGTGTCAAAAGTCAAAACGTGTCAACTAAAAAAAAAGGGAGCAAGTATATGACTAGTTTTAAGTTTAAAATCATAAATACAAAAAACAGGTGACTGTGATACTGAATGGGCCTATATGTTAAGTTTTCTTCATTTTAGATTAGAATTGTATCAAGTTAGGCAAATGTCTATTTAATGAAAGATGTGTGTCTTAATCAGGCATAACCCACCAGAAACTGGAATAAGGGACTAAGGGAATAATAGTACCTGTAAAGATTACCGTTTTTTTTTAAAAACAAGGCTATATTTCAATGGACTTCCAGTGATCTAGTTCTTTATAAATATAGTTATCCTCTTATTTGATGAGTAGAGGTCAGTTCGGACGCATTTGTATTTATTTATTATGTTTTCATTAGTACTATCATATCTGTGGTTTATCTGAAACTGATTATCTTTTGCCCTCCTTTTGAATTAATCTTTTTCTTGTTTGTGAACAGCGTCCACTCTTCTTTAGCTATAAGATGGGGCTTCTTTTGGCTATTAGACGAGTTCTGCAGCTTTCAGCTGTATCCTTTTTGTTTTCTCAGCATTGTTGGTGATCCTCATGCCTAATCAACATCAAAATCCAGTTGCAGGAAATTTTTTTTTTGTAAAACATTCAACGCTTACCTAGGGGAAGCTTTGCTGTTATTCTCTCATGGGAACTGATACTGCATTTGCACAAGGTTTGTTCATTTCTATATGACTTGAGCTTTTTAAATGCTGCAGATTTAACCTTGACACTGTTGTCTCAGTTGTAAATCAAAGCCTTGTTTGGCAATCAGCTTGAATCTGAGACGGTTCATCTAGCCTATTCTGTTGACTGGACATATTAACTTTTGTGCCATCTTTTTAGTCAGTTGGTAGCTTATTAGTTTGTAAGGATGTCTAATAATCACAGTTTTTGGCAAAAGGGTTAGCTGTTGGGCAAAGCAGTCATTGAACTCATGAAAAAGGCAACAGAAGGCTTCAAAACTGCTCGAATCATTTTTTAAGTTCCACTAAAAGTCTGCTGTTCAGCCAACTGTGAAGTCATTTGCCAAGAAAATTATTTTTGCTCTCGAACCAATTTAGCAAGCTAGAAGCCAAAAGCCATATGCCAATCAACTCTAAAAGGGCCTAAACATGGTTTGGCTGGTAGCCAGGCATCTTGCATGGAA